>SNQJ01S0011868.1:0-11281 GCA_010110895.2 Picea sitchensis | reverse complement strand
ATTTCGCATGTCGGGGCATTGAGAGCTTCGACATGTTGGACTGTTAAATCTGTGAAATCCCGAAATCCGATATTTGAGGTTTATCATTAGTATTTTGTTGTTTAAAAGGTAGGCGGCTTCCAATCCTTTAATATCTAGAATATTTGGAAAATATATGTGTTCCAACGGTCGGCATTCTCCCTCTGAAGCTTGAATCTCTATGAATCTATATAATCTTTGTATTCATATACTCCCTCTCCATGTGTTGACCTCTTCTCCTTCATTACATGGGTGTGCACAACTCTATGTCTGGATAGTCTGCTCCATGTCTTAGCTAGAGACCATCTAAATTTTTCCTCCTGCAATTGTCATTATAGCTCTCTCTCAGATCTATTACAAGTGACTTGCCTAGAACAACAAACAAGAACAACCACATCTCCATGGTAATCTCCATGGAATTTACAAGATAACCTTCTTGCAACAAGATCAACAACCAAGAAAATCTCCTAGAGTAGATCATTTTATCTTGTAAACAACTGTATTATTAATATGAGCATTCACCTAATGGTAATTGTACCAACAATAATCATGGGTTTACTAAACTAGCAATAGCGATAGCAATACTAGAATTCTAAAGATTGTTATTCTAGTTACAATACTTACTTAACCTGCAACAATATAGAAATATCAAACCTGATATGAAAACATGGACTTTGGTTGATGTTGTCCCACTTGAGTTGTCTTCTATAGTGTCCTCGATCATGTTCTTGGAAGCACTACTAGCTAAAGGACATACTCTTCATCCTTTGATTTATTCTCTTCAACATATACTACATGTGCATGGTGCTTCTTTTCCCTTTTCATGTTTAAGAGGACATTGTGTGGCATAATGTCACACCCCCTTGCAGTTGTAGCATTTGATATTTGACGCATCCTTCCTGTGTCGTGGTTTCTTAGTCTTTTTTGGGCTGCCTTCTTCCCTCTTATTCACTTGGGAAGCAAGTGCTTGATTTTCATCATCATTAGTCTTCTATGATTTGGATATCAACCTGGATTCCTCTTGGGTGCAGTCTAACCATAGCTTGTTGAACTTGGCCAATTTTATTCTGGCACAAATCCATTGAACAAATGGATCCCAAGAGGAGGGAAATCCATTGAGTTGATTAGTCACAAGTTCAGTATCTTCTATTGGATCTCCAATGGCTGCTAATTGATCCTTGATCTGCGAGAACCTCATGAAATAGTTGGTTGTTGTTTTTTCTTGTTCATTGTCACGTTTATGAGTTGTTGCCTTAGAGTAAGCTTCTGACTGGTATTTTTGCTTTCATAAATTATTTTTAGGGCGTCAAGCATTTCCTTCAGTGTCTTCAGTTCTGATACATTAGGTATAAGATGATCCTTTATTGAGTCTGTCAAGATCCTTTTGGCCTTTACTTCATTCTTCTTGAACTTTTCATTGGCGTCTTCTTCTTCTAGTTCTGGAAGCATCTGCTTGATATGATCTAATAACTCATTCTCTTCTAGAATGAGGAGAACTATATGCTTCTAGGATCCAAATTTATCTTCTCCATCCAATCTATCTTCAACTCTCATGCTATTTGAAATTTCTTCCCTGGTAGAAACCCTAGCACTGAAAAACCTCAATTTTTCAAACTTCACCAAACTACATGTTGGGGGTTTCATGGGGTGCGCTAGGTTAGGGTGCATTTCTCCTTGAAATAATTATCCCCACCATCCTTGGAATAGTGCTCAACCAGCTTGACAAAGTACTGCAGTTGCAATGTCGAACACTCCTTCAAATCCAAGCACCCCACCCCATTTGCTTTGACCAAACTAAAATTCTAGCCTCATCCCCATACTACTCCACTTGGCTCATTCATGAAGCTCTTGAAATATAAAAACATCATAATAATTTTAATCGCGAAGATGGCTACAAACTTAGCCAATCTTGGAAACCCACCATTCACCAAATTGATCAATAGGCTTCCCTCACAGAGTATCATTTCCCGCCCTTCACCACCTTCCCAGTCGTATTCTTTGTTTCTCTTATTTCCTCACATTCTCTTGAATTCTTACAACTCTTTTTACTCTTCATGTGAATGCCTTCTTATTTCTCTTCATTTGCTCTAGTTTTTTTCAATTAATATATTTCCCAATTTCATTATTTTTGTTTTCTTTTGTAAGTTAGATATATATATTAAAACCTTCTAGAGTCGAAAAATTACAGCTGGCAAGATAGACAGTGAGACCGTGGCAGTATCGCCCAGATGGGAAACCAATGCTGCCACATGTCCATCCAGTTCACAGATTTCCAAACAGTTCACAATTACAGTAGCAGAAGAAAAAAAAGTCTTGTGACAAATTATTATGCTAAGCCTAGAAACTAGGGTGCCTCACAGGGATAGAACCTAGAAAAATAAATCTTCTAAAGACATCAAAAATCCAGGAAAACCTATGAATGTTGAATTCATCCTAAGCTTGGGCGTGGCATCTGTTCCTTCTGTGGATCTTTCGCAATGTCCTTGATAGGAGTCCCTATGTCCGGAGTGGTGTGCAGGAGAGCACAAAGAAGAGTCTCCAAGCACTCCTCGCGGTGCTCCAGATGATCATCCCTATTCAACAGCTCTGTCATGTTGTGCTTGAATTCAAAGACCAAATTTTGGGTGATGTCCAGATAATTCTATAGTTTCATGAACCCGATACATCGAGCACAAGAGGGCGGGGGTAGAGGAGGGGGTGAGAAAGGTGGTGGAGCATCGGAAGAAGAGTGTGGGGAGGCAAAAGAAGGGAGACGGAAGGAGGAAGAAGTGAGGGCAACAATCGGGCAAGGGAGAGTGGATGGAGAGGGTAGGTGGGAGGGAGGCTGGTGTATGGGTGGTGGTTCTGGGTTGAGCTTAGGTGTGAAGTCAAGGGAGTTTCCCATACTATCAAACCATTCCACCCTGCATGCCCACGAGGAGGAAGAGGGAGGGAGATCCAAAGTGGAGGCACGGTCTGGAGTATGAGGCAAGTTATGAGAAGCTTGTAGACCTTGCCCCCGTGAGTTATACCATGCGGCCCCATGCTTAGATTTTCCTCTCTACCTTGGCATCAGGAAGAAAACCAGGAGAGGAGGGATGAACATGAACCAATGGTGGAGAAAACCAGAGTTGAGACTGCGAGGAGCAAGGGCCGAGGTGTGAAAATGAGAAGAAGAAACCACAAGCGTAGAATAAAACCCATGGAGTCGGAGCTTGCGATGAGACTGGTTGGGAGGCCAACCCATCGCATTAACTTTCGCGTCGTCCTGGAGCACCATCGCCATAACTGAAGTTGTGAAAGGGTGGTAATGGGGGTACGCAACTCTAAAAATTGAATGCATGGAGTTAAATGTTGGCATTGGAGGGCGGGAGTGTCGTGTGCAGTGGCAAGGTGTTGACTGGATTGAGGCTAGGTGTCCTTCCACCTTTCGGAGAGCGTGATGTGCTCAGTTTCACCCCATATGGGGGTTGATCCTTGTTGTGTGTTATGGTTATGTAGGCAGCAACGAAGGGATAGTTTGGAAAAGAGGTTGGAATACAAAAGAAATCTCCTTCCTGCAAATCTACCTCGAAATTCGTCAGCTTATCTGCCACTTGGTTAGAATTCCTTCGAATGTGGGAGGGGATAATTACCTACTAGGGTTGAAGAAATGATTTTATTCTGATCAAGCCATTTATGATTCTCCAACTCTGGGAAATCCTTTCTGGATCTGCTCCATTTAGAAGGTGGGAGAGGAGGTTGATGATGATCTGAGAGTCTCCTTCTGCTATAAGGAAATTCATCCTTTGGTCCTTGGTCGCTTGAAGTCCTTTGAGAAGGCCCCATAGCTCAGCCACATTGTTAGTTTTCTACCCTAAGTTCTCTATTGTCAAGAGAAGGATCTCTACTTTGTTGTTGTGAATGGTGGCCCCAAAACCTGTTGGGCCCGGATAGCCTTTGGAAGCTCCGTCGAAGTTGATTGTGAGATAACCATCTGGTGGGGCCTTCCATTAAGAGGGATTGTTTTTAGTTGGATGTCCAGGGATTGAAGTTAGAGGACTTGGGGTAAGGTGGATTTACCAGGCATTGAGAATGATCTACTCATTGGGTGAGAAAGAAAAATCTGGAACCGTCCAATGGTGTAAATTGATTGTTTCCTTGATGTTGGAGAGCATTTTGGACCATATTTCATGCCATTTCATTGAGGAGGAGTTGAATATTCGTCGGCTCCTTTCTTTCCAGATCTTCCAAAGAATGAATCCAAGGAGAAGCTTCCAAATCCGATTGAGGATGGGAGAATGAAAGATTGAGTCTCGCCATCCCTCAATGGTTTCCTTTAGGCTAGAGCAGTTTTTGTCTTATGTTCTTATAATGCTGGTGCATTGATCCTAGAGTTGCGAACTAAAGGGGTAGAGGTTGAGCAAGTGATTTTGCGTTTCCTCCTCATTGCAGCATAAAGGGCACCAAGATAGAACTGTGAAGCCTCTTTTTGTTAAATTTTCCCATGTGAGGATGCTATTGTGCACCGTTATCCAAAGGAAGGTATTGATTTTGGGCCATAGATTTGCTCCCCAAATTTTATTCCAAACTGCCTCTTTTGGGAGGGAATTTTGACCCGTCCTGAGAAAGTAAGCCTCTTTGAGGTTGAAGGTGACCGTGGTGGAGTGACCCCACCTTAGGATGTCCTCACCATGTTGGCTGAAAATTTTCCTTGAATTGATCTTGTCGAGCAAGGGATGGAGATTTACCTCAGGGGGGATATTCATCTCCTCCTGAGTAGATTTCCATCTGCGCTAGGTGACTCTATTTTCCTCGTGATTCCAATAGTCGGTCACTTTTAAAAGACTTGCAGCTTCCGTTCGGGGTTTATAATTGCTCAAAGTTGGATCCTTATACAGGGTCAGAAGCTGCTACCAAGATTCACTCCAGGAAAGGGTCAAGGTCCCATCTTGAAGTTCCCAGAAAGCGTGATCAGTGATCATCCCCTTATTTTTCTTGGTCACATTCCAAATGAGTGATCTTGAGCCTTAGTCGTTCCATATTATTAGTTCTTTATTTGGAGTGATAGGTGTGTATTTTCTCCTCCAGAGACACGCCCATAGGTCATGAGGCCTCTTTCACCATCTCCACCACATTTTTTCACTTAGGACTTTGTTGAGGATTGACCGATATCTAAGACCAAATCCCCCTATGTGCTTTGGTCGACACTTTTTTTCCCATCTTATTAGAGCCCTCTTGTGCCCATCCTTGGCGCATTTCCAGAGGAAGTTCCTCAGGATGTTCCTAATGATGGTTAGGATGAAAATTGGGGCTGCTAGGGCCGAGAATGTGTAAACGGGGAGATCTTGTAGGACAAATTTAAGGAGAATTAAACAACCAGGAATATTGAGGGAACATAAATTCCAGGAGGGTAGTCTTTTTCTGAATTTGGATAGAAGATATTCCCAGGAGATATTCCTTAATGGATTGTCGATAAGAGGGATGCCAAGATAATTGGAAGGGAGGGAGCTGAGTGATGTGGATTTTCACCTGGATGGGCATGTTGAAGAAGAAGATCTGGGACTTGGTCAAGCTTACATACATACCCAAAGCATCACAGAATAGGTTGATCACAGAAAGGATGCGAGTGGATTCTCGAACTATTGGGAGTCCCATCGTTAGGATGTCATCCATGAATTGACTATGCAAGATGGGCAGGGAGATTATATGAAGGGAAAGTCCTAAGAGGGAATGATCTGTGATGGCCACTTTGATAGTTCGACTTAGTCCTTCCTCCATTAAGATGAAAAGAAAAGGTGAGAGTGGATCCCCTTGTCTGATACCTATGGAGGGGGAGAAGGGTTTGGAAGGCATGCCATTAACCAGGATGGAGAACAGGGCAGACGAAGTGAGATTGACAATCCAGGAGACCCGTGAAGGGTTGAAGACAAAGGCTAGGAGGGTGGCCTTCAAGTAATTCCAACTAAGTTTGTCGAAATATTTGGAAAGATCCAGTTTTAGAAGCATACCAGGAGATTTATTCAATTGGAGAGAGTGGATGAACATGAACCAATGGTGGAGAAAACCAGAGTTGAGACTGTGAGGAGCAAGGGCCGAGGTGTGAAAATGATCAGAAGAAACCACAGGTGTAGAATAAAGCCCATGGATTCAGAGCTTGCGATGGGACTGGTTGGGAGGCCAACCCATCGCATCAACTTCCTCATCTTCCTGGAGCACCATCGCCATAACTGAAGTTGTGAAAGGGTGGTAATGGGGGTATGCAACTCTAAAAATTGAATGCATGGAGTTATATGTTGGCATTGGAGGGTGGGAGTGTCGTGTGTAGTGGTAAGGTGTTGACTGGATTGAGGCTAGGTGTCCTTCCACCTGTCGGAGGGCGTGATGTGCTCAGTTTCACCCCATATGGGGGTTGATCCTTGTTGTGTGTTATGGTTATGTAGGCAGCAATGAAGGGATGGTTTGGAAAAAAGGTTGGAATACAAAAGAAATCTCCTTCCTGCAAATCTACCTCGAAATTCGTCAGATTATCCGCCACTTGGTTAGAATTCCTTCGAATGTGGGAGGGGATAATTACCCACTAGGGTTGAAGAAATGATTTTATTCTGATCAAGCCATTTATGATTCTCCAACTCCGGGAAATCCTTTCTGGATCTACTCCATTTAGAAGGTGGGAGAGGAGGTTGATGATGATCTGAGAGTCTCCTTCTGCTATAAGGAAATTCATCCTTTGATCCTTGGTCACTTGAAGTCCTTTGAGAAGGCCCCATAGCTCACCCACATTGTTAGTGTTATACCCTAAGTTCTCTATTGTCAAGAGAAGGATCTCTCCTTTGTTGTTGTGAATGGTGGCCCCAAAACCTGTTGGGCCCGGATAGCCTTTGGAAGCTCCGTCGAAGTTGATTATGAGATAACCATCTGGTGGGGCCTTCCATTGAGAGGGATTGTTCTTAGTTGGATGTCGAGGGATTGAGGTTAGAGGACTTGGGGTAAGGCGGATTTACCAGGCATTGAGAATGATCTGCTCATTGGGTGAGCAAGACAAATCTGGAACCGTCCAATGGTGTAAATTGATTGTTTCCTTGATGTTGGAGAGCATTTTGGACCATATTTCATGCCATTTCATTGAGGAGGAGTTGAATATTCACCGGCTCCTTTCTTTCCAGATCTTCCAAAGAATGAATCCAGGGAGAAGCTTCCAAATCCGATTGAGAATGGGAGAATGAAAGATTGAGTCTCGCCATCCCTCAATGGTTTCCCTTAGGCTAGAGTGGTTTATGTCTTACGTTCTCATAAGGCAGGCGCATTGATCCCAGTGTTGCGAACTAAAGGGGTAGAGGTTGAGCAAGTGATTTTGTGTTTCCTCCTCATTGCAGCATAAAGGGCACCAAGATAGAACTGTGAAGCCTCTTTTTGTTAAATTTTCCCATGCGAGGATGCTATTGTGCATCGTTATCAAAAGGAAGGTATTGATTTTGGGCCATAGATTTGCTCCCCAAATTTTATTCCAAACTGCATCTTTTGGGAGGGAATTTTGACCCGTCTTGAGAAAGTAAGCCTCTTTGAGGTTGAAGGTGCCTGTGGTGGAGTGATCCCACCTTAGGATGTCCTCACCATGTTGGCTGAAAATTTTCCTTGAATTGATCTTGTCGAGCAAGGTCTGGAGATTTACCTCAGGGGGGATATTCATCTCCTCTTGAGTAGATTTCCATCTGCGCTAGGTGACTCTATTTTCCTCGTGATTCCAATAGTCGGTCACTTTTAGAAGACCTGCGGCTTTCGTTCGGGGTTTATAATTGCTCAAAGTTGGATCCTTATCCAGGGCCGGAAGCTGCTACCAAGATTCACTCCAGGAAAGGGTCAAGGTCCCATCTTGAAGTTCCCATAAAGCGTGATCAGTAATCATCCCCTTATTTTTCTTGGTCGCATTCCAAATGAGTGATCTTGAGCCTTAGTCGTTCCATATTATTAGTTCTTTATTTGGAGTGATAGGTGTGTATTTTCTCCTCCAGAGACACACCCATAGGTCATGAGGCCTCTTTAACCTTCTCCACCACATTTTTTCACTTAGGACTTTGTTGAGGATTGACCGATCTCTAAGACCAAGTCCCCTTGTGTGCTTTGGTCAACACTTTTTTTTCCAGCTTACTAGAGCCCTCTTGTGCCCATCCTTGGCGCCTTTCCAGAGGAAGTTCCTCAAGATGTTCCTAATGATGGTTAGGATGAAAATTGGGGTTGCTAGGGCTGAGAACATGTAAACGGGGAGATCTTGTAGGACAAATTCAAGGAGAATTAAATGACCAAGAATATTGAGGGAACATAAATTCCAAGAGGGTAGTCTTTTTCTGAATTTGGACAGAAGATCTTCCCAGGAGATATTCCTTAATGGATTGTCAATAAGAGGGATGCCAAGATAATTGGAAGGGAGGGAGCTGATTGATGTGGATTTGCACCTGGATGGGCATGTTGAAGAAGAAGATCTGGGACTTGGTCAAGCTTACATCCATACCCGAAGCATCACAGAATAGGTTGATCACAAAAAGCATCTTTCGCAATGTCCTTGATAGGAGTCCCTATGTCTGGAGTGGTGTGAAGGAGAGCACAAAGAAGAGTCTCCAAGCACTCCTCGCGGTGCTCCAGACGATCATCCCTATTTAGCAGCTTCGTCATGTTGTGCTTGAATTCGAAGACAAAATTTTGGGTGATGTCTAGATAATTCTACATTTTCATGAACTCGATGCACCGAGCACAAGAGGGCGGGGGCAGAGGAGGAGTTGAGAGAGGTGGTCGAGCATCGGAAGAAGAGTGTGGGGAGGCAAAAGAAGGGAGAGGGAAGGAGGAAGAAGTGAGGGCAACGGTTGGGCAAGGGAGATTGGATGGAGAGGGTAGGTGGGAGGGAGGCTGGTGTATGGGTGGTGGTTCTGGGTTGAGCTTAGGTGCGAAGTCAAGGGAATTTCCCATACTATCAAACCATTCCACCCTACATGCCCACGAGGAGGAAAAGGGAGGGAGATCCAAAGTGGAGGCATGGTCTGGAGTATGAGGCAAGTTATGAGAAGCTTGTCGACCATGCCCCTGTGAGTTATACCACACGGCCCCACACTTATATTTTCCTCTCCGACTTGGCATCAGGAAGAAAACCATGAGAGGAGGGATGAACACGAACCAATGGTGGAGAAAACCAGAGTTGAGACTACAAGGAGCAAGGGCCGAGGTATAAAATGAGTAGAAGAAACCATAGGCATAGAATAAAACCCATGGAGTCAGAGCTTGTGATGGGAGTGGTTGGGAGGCCAACCCATCGCATTAACTTCCTCGTCGTCCTGGAGCACCATCGCCATAACTGAAGTTGTGAAAGGGTGGTAATGGGGATACACAACTCTAAAAATTGAATGCATGGAGTTAAATGTTGGCGTTGGAGGGTGGGAGTGTCGTTTGCAATGGCAAGGTGTTGACTGGATTGAGGCTAGGTGTCCTTCCACCTGTCGAAGGGCGTGATGTGCTCAGTTTCACCCCATATGGGGGTTGATCCTTGTTGTGTGTTATGGTTATGTAGGCAACAATGAAGGGATGGTTTGGAAAAGAGGTTGGAATACAAAAGAAATCTCCTTCCTGCAAATCTACCTCGAAATTCGTCATCTTATCCGCCACTTGGTTAGAATTCCTTCGAATGTGGGAGGGGATAATTACCCACTAGGGTTGAAGAAATGATTTTATTCTGATCAAGCCATTTATGATTCTCCAACTCCGGGAAATCCTTTTTGGATCTGCTCCATTTAGAAGGTGGGAGAGGAGGTTGATGATGATCTGAGAGTCTCCTTTTTCTACAAGGAAATTCATCCTTTGATCCTTGGTCACTTGAAGTCCTTTGAGAAGGCCCCATAGCACAACCACATTGTTAGTGTTATACCCTAAGTTCTTTATTGTCAAGAGAAGGATCTCTCCTTTGTTGTTGGGAATGGTGGCCCCAAAACTTGTTGGGCCTGAATAGCCTTTGGAAGCTCCGTTGAAGTTGATTGTGAGATAACCATCTGGTGGGGACTTCCATTGAGAGGGATTGTTCTTAGTTGGATGTCGAGGGATTGAAGTTAGAGGACTTGGGGTAAGGTGGATTTACCAGGCGTTGAGAATGATCTACTCATTGGGTGAGCAAGACCAATCTGGAACCGTCCAATGGTGTAAATTGATTGTTTCCTTGATGTTGGAGAGCATTTTGGACCATAGTTCATGCCATTTCATTGAGGAGGAGTTGAATATTCGGCGGCTCCTTTCTTTCCAGATCTTCCAAAGAATGAATCCAGGGAGAAGCTTCCAAATCTAATTGAGGATGGGAGAATGAAAGATTGAATCTCGCCATCCCTCAATGGTTTCCCTTAGGCTAGAGCGGTTTCTGTCATATGTTCTCATAATGCAGGCACATTGATCCCAGCGTTGCGAACTAAAGGGGTAGAGGTTGAGCAAGTGATTTTGTGTTTCCTCCTCATTGCAGCATAAAGGGCACCAAGATAGAACTGCGAAGCCTGTTTTTGTTAAATTTTCCCATGCGAGGATGCTATTGTGCATCGTTATCCAAAGGAAGGTATTGATTTTGGGCCATAGATTTGCTCCCCAAATTTTATTCCAAACTGCATCTTTTGGGAGGGAATTTTGACCCGTCCTGAGAAAGTAAGCCTCTTTGAGGTTGAAGGTGCCTGTGGTGGAGTGACCCCACCTTAGGATGTCCTCACCATGTTGGCTAAAAATTTTCCTTGAATTGATCTTGTCGAGCAAGGTCTGGAGATTTACCTCAGGGGGGATATTCATCTCCTCTTGAGTAGATTTCCATCTGCGCTAGGTGACTCTATTTTCCTCATGATTCCAATAGTCGGTCACTTTTAGAAGACCTGCGCCTTCCATTCGGGGTTTATAATTACTCAAAGTTGGATCCTTATCTAGGGCCGGAAGCTACTACCAAGATTCACTCCAGGAAAGGGTCAAGGTCCCATCTTGAAGTTCCCATAAAGCGTGATCAGTAATCATCCCCTTATTTTTCTTGGTCGCATTCCAAATGAGTGGTCTTGAGCCTTAGTCGTTCCATATTATTAGTTCTTTATTTGGAGTGATAGGTGTGTATTTTCTCCTCCAGAGACACGCCCATAGGTCATGAGGCCTCTTTAACCATCTCCACCACATTTTTTCACTTAGGACTTTGTTGAGGATTGACCGATCTCTAAGACCAAGTCCCCCTGTGTGCTTTGGTCGACACTTTTTTTTCCAGCTTACTAGAGCCCTCTTGTGCCCATCCTTGGCGCCTTTCCAGGGGAAG
>SNQJ01S0011867.1:10275-86081 GCA_010110895.2 Picea sitchensis | reverse complement strand
AGCACACAGATACTTGATCAGTGACATATAATGACAATCAGTGGAACACATCCACTACAGTAGTATACATCTATTGTCCGGAGACATACAGTCTCCATAACAATCATATCATCTGAGATCAACCTGGACAGAAAACATTGTTATGATATAAACAAAGTCATCTGGGCCATTCTTCCACTCACATTTGTGAGATCTGGAAGAGCATATGCCCTAAGAAGGTAAAACATCAATGATGAGCTATCCAGACTATTCTTCTCAAGCAAGGAAAAATAATTGTCCCAATTTCTGAGCATGGACCATTCCCTATCCGGGCCATTCCTCCGGCACTAAACAAAGTGCAACCTGGAGAGAATGAATTTGCCCTAGGGAATGACTATCCCTGATTGTTGAACCTGAACCATTCACCTATACGGTCCATTCCTCCAACACTAAACAAAGTGCATCCTTGGGAGAATGAATCTACCCTAGGGAATTACTATCCGGACCGTTTCCAAAGGAAATGATTGGCCTGCACCAACCTCCAAAACAAACCATTCTTCACAACTGCTCACAACTGTGAGCTTCGAAAGAATCACTGTCCGGCGAGGCAGACCAATCTTCTTGACCACTAC
Source organism: Picea sitchensis (assembly GCA_010110895.2). Lineage (NCBI taxonomy): Eukaryota > Viridiplantae > Streptophyta > Pinopsida > Pinales > Pinaceae > Picea > Picea sitchensis. The sequence continues at coordinate 85,470 of SNQJ01S0011867.1, read as the reverse complement.
TAAGAGTGACGGTCAAGAAGAGAGATTGTCCTAGACCATTCCCTATGTTAACCACGAGGGGAATCACTATCTATGGTACATCAACAATCCATCGAACCATTTTCATTACGAAAATGACCGTTCGATCTGGACCATTTTCCAAATTGGAAAATGCCTGTACGTTAGAAATCTCAAACCACTTTCCAAACTGGAAAGGAACTTCTCATCCTGGACCATTTTTCGAACTTGAAAAATGATTTTCCATAAATCAATAACACATCAGTTCTCCCTCCCAACCCAGGAGTCATCTCTTCCTTTTTCAATAAGGAAGTTGTCTCCACGAGCTCCAACTTGAGTACACAAACTTTTTCATCTTGGACAGAGGCTTCACCAAAATGTCTGCTTATCTACTCATCTATGGAGATATATAGTGGAGAACCACTTTCTCTTTTCTGGACTTCATCAAAGAGAGTGTAATGCTTGATCTCAAAGTACTTCGGTCTTTTTGGAAAACTGGTTTTCTCTGAAGGCTTCATATAGCTTTGATCAATGTAGTATATCATTATTGGATTCATCTTTTGTGTTGATTCTAGCTCGTAACATCGTGGCAGGGCTCAAACTGGAACATATCTATGAGAGTTTTCATGGATTAGCAATCCATCATCCCAGATTTCTAAGTAACCATTTTGATACAATATCTCTGTTATAGAAATATTTTCACCACGCTTCTGCTGTGTATTGAAGGCTCTGCACCAAGTTGTTTGAATCCATATAAGATCTTCTTCCATCTGCATACAAGGGTCTCTATCTGGTATACCTCAAAGCTTTTGAGGTTTCTCTACATGTAAACTCCAACCTATGGATATTGCGAACGATATACTGGCTCATGTAGAGGTATGTCTGGTTTACAAGCAATCATCATAGTCTTCTCCCTCCATCTGGGAGAACATCTAATACTGGATCTTGCAATGATTTCATTCACAAGTCTTCGATATATTGTTCTTCATCTTAACTTTCAGTTCCGTTACTTGATTTCTTTTAGTGAGTTCATATCAGGCTGGTATTCTTGTGATTCTCGATACACAGACTAGTTGTTCTGTCTTTTTTTTCTCTCTTGGAATATTCATGTTCTTCCTCATGTTTCTCTTTAGCTCTTGAGTTCATGGAGTTTTCTATAGATTCCATGCTCTAAAGATTCCAACTTCTTTATTTCATCATAATATCATGGATGTGGATGGACAACCAAGGATTACTTTAAGGCTTCTTTTCGAAGAAGACTTCTTCTGAAGTCACACTGAACATGTGCTGCTTTTCATGGTTGCTACCATGGATAGATACTTCATCATCTTCAATGGATCATATAATTTAGGATTAGCTCCCTCCTAATCCTTGCTTCATACATGAATGCATGTTCTTCTTTTGATAATATAATCGGCTCCCTCCATCTAGGAGAGTCCACGCTTTCATCTGCATCCTTATTTCCTTCTGTAAACTGTCACAAATCTTTTTCCAATTTCTTCTTGATTGCGTACTTCTTTCTGCCTTTACTTCTTCTAGGTTTCTTCAAGATTGATTTTGATGATAACTTCCACATGAATTGTTACCAGGGGTTGTTGATGTAATTCATCCTTCCATGTGTATTGTCTGACTTGTAGCAATCCTTATCTTGTTGTTCTTCCATAAGTACAGTTTCTCTTTGAACATATTATCTTCTAAGAAATGGATATGCAAGATATGTTCATAAAACATGGTATGTACAAGAACTATGAAGAGTGTTTTTTACCTTGTCTTGGAAGAAGAAGTTTGTTTCATTCTGCTTAATCTTCTTTGAAGGTTCCTTTTCTTCGGAAACTGATGCTTCGTGTGTCTCCTCTCTTTTCTTCAGCTCGAGACAATGATTCTTGTAGTGACCATACTTTTGACCGTTGAAGCATTGTATTTCTAACATATCTTTCTCTTGATTTGACTTCTTCCTTGAACCAAACTTCCTTTTGTTCCTGAAATTCTTGAATCTTGCTGTGAAGGCTTGATCATCGTATTTCTTTTGAGGTTTCTCTTTTGCACTAATCCTTGATTCTTCTTATGCACAACAAGTCCAAAGTTCTTCGAATGTAGGATACTCCTTCCTTGTGTTCATACTTGCAGCAAATGCATCCCATGTCTTGGGAAGATCGTTGTGTACTATATTTACTAGTTCCTTCTTTGAGATGATCTCTTCAATAGCTTGTAGTTGATCTCTTAACTGAGAGAACCTCACAAAGTATGATGTTATGTTGTCATCATCATTCATCTTCATGTCACAGAGTTCATTCTTCAAACTCATTACTTGTCCAATGTTTATGACTGAGAAGAGGTGTGTCAAGTGGTATTTTATAGAGTCCTCTATGATACTCATGGCATTGATTTCACTGTCTCTGAACTTCTCCATAACTGCAATGTTCTGCGGTTCCTTCTCTTTTCCTTCTTCAAACTCTAGTTCCACGATCTTTCCTTTCACGATATCCAACACTTTATTCTTAGAAAGGATGAGGTCAATCCTTGTCTTCCACGCTCTGAAGTTAGAATCCCCATCTAACTTGTTTTTTGACTTCATAGAGTAAGTCATGGTTTCTTTGACTTGGTCAACTCTAGATTTGACCAAAATCTCAAACTTTGTGTCTTGGCTTGTTGAGAGTACCAAGAGATGCACTAGGCTAGGGTGCACTAGTCTATCAAAAAATTAGGTCAATTCCTTCACTTAAGGTGCCTCAAGGAGAGGGTTAGGGTTTCTGCAACTGCACCTGCTAGTAACCCTAGCAGTAGTGCCCTAGCAGTAGTGCTTTAGTAACTGCTCCTGCTAGAAACCCTAGCGGCATTTCTTCAACGAGCTTAGTATCCTTATGGCTATGCTCCCTTCCAGTGGTTAAACTAAATGAAGGAGGTATGAGCCTATAACCTGTGAGAATATGATGGATGTGCTCGTTTAACCATAGACAATATCATTATTTTCACCCAACCATAGGCTGAAGCCACCCCCGAGCACCTTAACCTTGACAGAGAATCATTCTGGAAGAAAAGCCTAGGCTAGATAGCCAAACAAGATAACACACCTCTCTCCAAGAATAACGCACCAAATAGGAGTAACAAGAGCTGATCAGAGATTCCAAACCATAAACAAGAGAGAGTCCAACCCAAAACCGAAATCTGCTAGCTGCAACAGCTGCAACGACAACTCTCCTCCAAACTTGTGCACAAACTGTCCAATTGCAGTGCGCACAAGTGTTGCTTCTGCAGTTCTGAGAATGCCTGCCAGAATGAAGACAGACCTCCTGTATTTATACTAAAACTGGAAAATTGCCTGGGCTGACTTCTCATTCTGGGTGCCTATTTACTTAGTATATAATATTTCCTTTAGTTGACTTCATCTCTTGAAGGCTAATAACCTAATACAAGTTATCCTCTTGAGTCGACTTGTCTTCTAGGGTTATTAGCCAACTAATTAGGGTTTCTTCTTGCTTCCCAGAATATTCTATTCTCGTCAAGTTTACATGTGGAGGTAAATATCTCCCGCAAATACCATAATATCAACACTTATGCCATTCAGTGCTTGGATCCTAGGCTATTCAAATGGAGCGTAGGGTTTTTGAGGTACGTTAAGGATTAGATATCCAAATGTAGAACAAGGAGGCAACAACAGTGTGGATATGGATCTTTCTTAGTCTCATTTTTCCTGGAGCAGGTTCCATAGATGGAACCACAGGTTGATTTGATAGTACACCCTTTGACTAAGCCTCGCATGGAGAGGTGGACTAGTCTTTCCCCTAGGTTGGAGAATGAACCCTCAAATTTTAGATTTACTGTTGACTTCTTCACATGGTTGAGGAGGCAATTGGTGGTGATCAAGGATTTCCCATATGCTAGGTTGGATTTCAGAGACATTGCGGATTTGGTGCTTATTGAGGGTATACAGTGGGACGCATCAGGTACGAAAGACCTTAACCTTGTAACAATATTTTTCTTATTTTTATATGCTTTTGATTGTACGATGAGGGATCTAAGTCATTTTGTTTTCATCATGCAGACAGAGGTGCGTCATGTCCAATAGAGATGCCAGCATTAGGACGTCGCGAAGATGCACATACGGCGGTAGAGCATGATGTTGTAGTGGGGGGACTCCGAGAGGTGGAGAGGAACCTCTGCGGCTTGACCATGGGTGTTCTTCTCATGAGGAGGTGAGATGTGCCTGTGCACCTTCAAAGACATACAGTTGGGGTCTCTTAAGGCCTCAATTATTTGCTACGACGGGTGGCAAGAGCAATAGTGTGCTATGCGGAGCACAATGTGATGCAGGGGGACAAGTAGAGTCTCCAGTCATTTTGTAGTCTTTATGATGATTCTATGGGCATAAAAAGCCCATGTTTTGCCCTGTCATGTACTTTTGTATGATGTATTTTGACAAAAAACTTTTTCTATCAATCTTATATATATATAAACGAGTTTTGCGGTGGCTACTTATGTTGCATTTTGTTTTATGTGATGTTTTTTATACATATGCTTTATGTTCCAAATATTTATCTATGTGCAATATACCAAGCTAACATGTAATTCACTAACGAATTTGTGATCGTATTGAGTTCTCTCGATATATGTATGTATTCAAGAAATTCAAAATCTCCTTTAAGACGACAAACCCTTAGATGGAGACGTAGTAAAACTGAGTTGTGAACAACATACTCATGATTTAGTTGACGGACCACGAGTTGAGAATCAATTGGGATATACGTAGAGAAGAGGTTTCAGTTAAAAGTCTGATGATGACATGATACTCTAGAACGTTATTGCTTGTAGATCCGAGGCAAATTCCTCATGAACTCACTAACTTGCCAGAGTGGTAAATGACCCAAGCTACATAAGCGATATTCTGGGTATGTCGACTAGCGCCATCCACAAACCCGAAATAGATGGGAAAGGATGATGTCATTTGCGCATTCAATCACAAAGCAAAGTATAAGCAGTTGAGGTAAAACTCATGCACCCCCAAAAAAAGACACACCATGTCAAAAGCATATAGTACAGTAATGTACAAAACACACATGCAATATATTCTATGAATAATACTTCTTGTGGTAAATCCCATGTTGAGGCTCACTGAGAGATATCCCATCGTAGTCTACTAACTCCTAGGTGCCTTTGTGTAGCACGCATTTTATGATGCATGGCTCGTGCCACATGGGTTCTAACTTTATTGCCCCCAGTTTGTCATGATCTTGATCATAGACTAAGACTATATCTCCTTCTATGAAAGTGCGAGGTTGGATGGACTTATCTTTTTAATTTTTTGATACGTTTCGTTGATGAGAGCAACATCACGACAGGTTTCATCCATATTGGTTAGATATAAGAATTGTTCTTCTTCAACATAAGTACGGGGTAGGAGTTCTACGGTGAGTTTCAACGAAGGAATCTCACATTCGATCGGTAATACCGCTTCTATCCTGTATACCAACTGGAAGGATGTAAATCTAGTTGCGGTTTTAACTGAAGTTCGATAGGCCCAAAGTGCGGATAAGAGATGAAAATGCCAAGAGGTTTTGTTCACTACCACCATGCATTGAAGGATGTTTTTCAGGACTTTGTTTATGGTTTGAACTTGTCCATTTTCCCGGGGGTATTAGGGGGATGAGTTGCCATGGAGAAAACCTAACTTGGTGTGTAATTCACCCTTCATCCGATTCTGGAAATGGGATCCATGATCAGTTACAATAGCTTGTGGGACATTGAGTCAAGCGATGATGTGATTGAACAAAAAAAGTGTTCCAGTTCGGTCGTCATTAAGGAATGTAGGTATAGCGTCAACCCATTTAATGAAATAATCGACGACAACAATGATATAACCATGCTCCCCGGTTGAGGTAAGCTCACATTGCATAAAATCGATGCCCCATTTTGAAAAGGGGTTGACGACGACAATGGGATGAAGTGGAGCTGGGTGGGTATGTGCTTTCTTCTGAAAGATTTGAAAAGGTGGGAACTTTTTAACAACCTCAATCCAATCTTTGAATATGGAATGCCAAAAATAATTAACACGTAATTTTTTTGGGGTTGTATCCATCCCATAAAGATGACCACCACAAGCCACAAGTTGACAGTAATTTAAAACTTGTTCAGCCTCTTCATGAGTTAAGCAACATCGTAAGGAAATATCAATGCCACGACGGTACAAGGTGTTGCCAATGATAAGGTAGTGCTTTGAATGGTGTTTAATGCGACATCATTCATCATGTGAAATGCTAGACTGAAACCGTTGGGCTTGGAGATAGAGAAGAATATCTCCATACCATGGATCAGACGTACTAATGAGGAACATAGATTCATCGGGAAGGGAATCGTTGGGCTCATTATCCTCATCAGTCTGGGGAATATCGCAAATTAATTCTACAAAAACCAACGATTTCTTAGCCTTGGATTTGGCAAACTCAATATTGAATTCTTGGAGAATGACGATCCATTTCGAATATTTTCCCCCAAGTACTTGACGAGTCAATATGTGGTGCATGGGGTTCAAGACTACAATGACCATAGTAGTGCGTAACATAATATAATGGCGAAATTTTTGGATGGCAATAACTGTTTCCAAATCCAACTTTTCGACATGTGAATATCGAAGTTCGAGACCTGATAGACTTTTACTCAGATAGTAGATCACATGTTTGGTGTCATCATCATCCTCTTGTACTAACACCATAGAAATAATGGAAGTATAGGGAGCCAAATAAAGAATATAATCTTTCGCATCATTTGGTGGTTTGCAAAAGATGTGTGTTCGTTAAAACATGCTTAAGAGAATCAAATGAGCACTGAGTGGTTGCATCCGAGATGAAATGGGCATCTTTCTGCAACAATATCATGAATCCTTTAGTGATTTTGGCGTAATTGCAAATAAAAGAGTGAAGAAAGTTTTCCTTCCCTTGCAAACTTTGTAGTTGGGTAAGGGTGTTGGGAGGGGGTAAAGCGAGAATGGAATTAACTTTTAAGGGATCCACCTGAATCCCATCTTTGGAGACTACAAATTCGAGGAGTCTCCCTGATTCACCAGCGAAAATGCATTTATGGGGGTTGAAACGTATGTTGTAAAACCTACATCGAAGAAATATGGCTCGTATGTGACCAATATGGTCACGTTGATGAGTCGAGTGAGCTAGTAAGTCATCGAGATAAGGTTGAATAATATGTTTTATCTCATGGAACGTTTATGACATGGCCCGCTGAAAAGTGGCTCCAACGTTTTTAAGGCCAAAAGGTAATTTTCGATAAGAGAAAGGCCCCCATGGGTAGATGAAGGTTATTTTGTGTTGATCAGCCAGTAAAATGTCGATCTGGTTATATCTAGAAAAACCATCTATAAAATCGAAAATGACGCTTCCGACACAATTATCAATAATTTGGTCGATAAATGGTATAGGGTAATTGTCCTTGGGACAAGCCTTATTAAGATCCTGATCATCGACACAAACACGAATTGTCCCTTGTTTCTTGACGACTGGAACAATGCTAGATACCCATTCGGTCAGGGGGATGAGGTAAATAAAACCAGATTTTAATAGTTTTTCGACTTCTGCCTTGATTGTCGCGATTTTCTTAGGATGAACCGAGTGAAGTTTCTGTCTCACAGGTTTAACTCCTGGGTAAGTTTTGATTTCATGCACAAAGATCGATGGATCGATCCCGAACATTTCTTCATAGCTCCAGGCAAATATGTCGTGAAATTGTTTAAACAAGGCGGTATAAGTTTCAACTTATTCAGCTGAACAATTTGCACCTAGTTGTATGTTTTCCACAATACCTTCTTTCATGGATATGTTGACAGCAATCGTGGAAGAGATATTTCCCAAATTCCCCTCGGAGATGGTATCCTGAGTGAGTATATGAAATTGGGGGGAGTCGACAATATCGCTAGGAAAGATAGAGGATATATCTTTCTCGATGTCATCCAAACTAGGAAGAAAGGACGAACAATGGTGGTTTTCATCCCATGGTGCCTCCTCGATACTAAGCATTTTCGTAATAGATTCATCTGATGGAAAAATATGTAGGATATAGTCAGAAGTAGAGGATAGGGAATCCAACCAGGATGGTAAATAATATGTAGTAGACGACGGCAAATGTTGGTCGTCCAGTGAAGGAGAGGCAAATTGAATGTCGTCATATTCAATCTCTGCAGGACTAAGTGGCATAGTGTCACCTAGTGTATCAAATTCCAAGGGACTAGGCATGATCCATGGATTAGATGATTCGAATGATTGATGTGCCATAGTCAAAATCATATTAACTCTTGTGATGTGTTGCGCAGTGGGATGAAGAGGTGAGGGAAAGGTACCCATAAGCGAAGAGTTTTTCAAGAGACCTACCCCAACACTTTCATAAGCAATTTTTGAGTTTCCCAGAAAAGGAATGTTGTTGGTCGTTTGAGTGCGAGAGTCAGGGGTACAGTAATCTAACTGATCTATGGTTACAATTTTGATTTGATGAGGGAATTGGATGCACCGAAAAACCGATGAAGCAATGACAATCATAGCATAGAACCAACTTCTCCCTAGCAACAAGTTATAATCAAGGGGAGCGTCGACTACTTCAACATCTACAGAAACAATTTTTCCTCCCAATTGGACGACTAAGGATTGTAATAATCCATGAGGTTGGAAACCTCTTCCATTGAATGCTATTAACATGGTGGGATGTTGATTAAGACTAGGTGATTTAAGGCCTTTCCAACAAGTCAAGGACATGACACATGTGGATTCCCCGTCATCCAAGCTCGTGTGATGAATATGTTGATTATGGGAAACAACATCGATTTGGAAAGCAAGTTGGTGAGAGAGATGTGATTTAAAATTATCCAGGTTGAACGTGATATTATTGGATGACTCGAGATATATACTTTCGATGGTTGCCAAGAGAGTCCTACGTTGGCTAGGGCAGTGTTGTAGAACTTTGAGAGCTGACATAGCGCAGGGTGCTTGGACCAAATCTTCAACTATGTTGTAGTTTTGAGCAACACACGAATTATGATTAAAGGTTGAATTTCGAATTGTAATCCTGGGTGGACGTAGAATAGAGTCAAAACTTGGTTTCTCAATATGGAGTGGTCCAGATGGAGGAATAACTGTAGTGGGCGGTGGATCCGGTGTAGTACCATTAGTTACTTTTTTCTTATCAGGTTTACTTGGAGGTGTGTCATATGTCGTAGTACAATTGGTTAAATCTATCACATTAAACATGTAAATGCGTGCACTCAATGAAGCTTCCTCGTTAGAAGGATGATTTGGATTACCTCATGTTGGAGGTGAAATATTTTATGCAACCAGTGACTGCTGCTGTGGAAAAGGATGTGTCAATACAACGGGTTGATAATTTACTTTACAAATTTTGGCAACTTTGTCCCGATGAGGACAATCTCGTGTGTAGTGATCTTCACCACAAATGAGACATGGAAATTTCAGTTTGCGTTGTGGTTGCTTATCAGTTGCAAGTGGTTGTGTTTGTGTTTTTGCATTTTCAATTTGATTATTGTTTTTCTTGGGTTTATTCTTAGTTTTATTATCCCCCCCCTCGATTGTTGCAGAGAAGCAGATTGAATTGCATTCACCTCGGATAATTGAGTTAGGGTGGAGTTTGACGAGAATGAAGTCGATTCGGTAGCGGGGGCAGTGACTGAACGATTGGTCGCGTTGGTTGACTGTGAACTGGACTGGGTTTTGACGGAACTGATAACTCCATCTGCTTGAGCGGTGGAGGATGGTTTTGATGGGTCGATTGATGGATGAGGAGCATTTGGAATCAATTCATACAGAGTACCAAATTGGGAATACACCGAGTCCAGATACTGGGCATGAGCAATGGCTTTCTCTTCTATAACGACACCACCCATGTGTTGACGATTACAACTGCATGAGACATCCTCCAGGACACAGACCTGAGAGAGGGACCATGAGTTGGGTGTGTGGTTCCTATCTGAGACAGAACTGGAACGTTGTTCTAGAATCCTCCGTACAAAGAGTTGAGATGATACTCTAGATGATTCTCCTGTGTAACATAGTGAGAAAGAAGATCTGCTGAGTTGGACGTGTCGGTGGTTGAGCATAGGTGAACATATGGAAAATCCCATGAGCTGGGTGCATCATTCTGAGACAGATATGAAACAATGTATTAACCTCCTCTAAGCAGAGAGTTGAGAAGATAAAATCTGGATGACCCTCCCATGTAATGCAGTGAGAAAGAAGATCTACTGACTTGGATGTGCCTGTGGATGAGCATAGGTGAACATGATCCTAGTGGTTGAGCACCAGTGAGTGTGGTTCTCCTGTGAGATGCAATGAGATAGAGAGACATCCCTGTGGCTGAGCACAGATGGATGTGCCCCTAGTAGATGAGCACTAGTGGGTGTATGAGATCCCTTGCTATATTGTTCAAGAGTCAGACTTACCTGTAAACCTAATTGTATGTAAAGGGTACAGGTCGACCCCACCTTAATGTAAAAGATAATTATTATGGTAATTATTAATTATATTGTGAGTTATTGAGGTCGACCCTTTTGTGCCAATAGACACCATTGTTGATAGGTTTAGTCTAATATAAGTAAAGGTAAATTCCCCATTGAGGAAACATATCACAAGTGTGAGTTTAAAAATTTCAACAAACACTTGTTCTTGGGAAAAGTGTGCACCTCTCTTGGGCGCTAGGTTTCTAGGGTTTGTGAGCACCCTTTTGTGTGAAAGGTGTTTATGGTGGTGGAGGTCTTTCTCTTGAAGAATATAGCAAAGGATTGGATGGGTTTTCTCCCCTTGTTGAGAAGGGTTTCCTAGGATACTTTTTGTGTACTTGTGCATGATGTTTCTTCTTGTGATCTTGGTTGCTGCAACAAATTGTTTATGGTTTAAGTAAAATGCTAAAATAGAATGAAATTCATTCTTAAGCCTTGATTATTGAAAAATCAACACCATGGCTATGTCACAATCAATAGGAGGTAAAAGACATTTGTTGAACCATTCAACCAGCAACTAGTCAGGAATGGTTGGTCTGATCAACCGTTGTCATAGTCTCCATTCATGAATATGATCATAAATATGTATGGATTTGGTTTGACAAAGGGAGGTCAAAATTTCTGTGTTGGTTCGTAGTAGATAGGTAATTGGAAATGAGTGAGAAAAGCCATGGCAAGTGAATTAAAATCTTGAAAAGTTTCAAATTGTAACTCAATGTACCATTTAGTCGTTGTACCTGTAAGTGTATGCTGGAAAAGATGTAACCAGATAGAATCATCCATTAGTGAATTTGATGAGCACCATATATGAAAGGTCATAACGTGGTTATTAGGGTCTTCACCAAGTTTACCGTCAAATTTTGGAATATCAGAAGGTAATTTGGCAGAAATGACTGGCCAAAAAGGGGAGTGTAATATGGGATCGTTGGTTAATCTCGACAGATCTGGTAGATCTAGAGTGGCTAAGAATGGTAGTTGTCGATTGACTTGAGGATGATACTCATGTGGCATAGGAACACCAGTAGGACTGTAAACTAGTTTTGGTGGATAGTTGTATATAACAGGTCCTCCCATATGTTGTTGATGTTGACCAACAAAAGTAGGATTCATTTGTTGAGGAATTTGCATAAAAGGAGAGGGGAAACCCATTTGTCCCTAGGGAGGATAACCAGTGTAACCCGGGGGAGGATAGTTCGCTTGATTAGCTTGAGGTAGATAACCAGTTTTCCCTTGAGGAGGGTAACTAGTTCGACCTCGAGGAGGGTAAGGATTTGGCCCTTGGGGAGGAAAAGATGGTTGACCTTGACGACCCCAAGTAGAATTCTGGGATCTTGGGAAGGGTTGTCCAAAATGTAGTCCAAAAGGATTGGGATTTGGAATTGCTCCTTGCAGGTTGGGATTCGATGGCTCTCCCTGATGTGATTGATGGAAAAAACCTCCTTGGGGTGGTCTCCAGGATTGTGGAGGGTTTCCAATGAACAAAGGTTGACATTGTTCCCCTGCCATTAGTTGGGTAGCAATCAGGATGTGATCAGCAAGAGGGGGTTTCCCCCCAGTTGGAATCTGTGTGTTGGAGGATGATTGCCCCCCAGTAGGTATTTTTCCACTAAAGGGGGGTTGCCCCCTAGTAGGGATTTTTTTTGCAGTTGGGTTTTGTTGTTTGGCAGGGTTTTGCATTCTTTGATGTGAAGGTGTTCCAATAGGGTTCTGTGGAGTATACGAAGTTGTAGCTTGAAGAGGGATGGGAGGTGTAACTGTCAAGGTACTTTGCAGATGAGTAGGTAACACAACTCCTGTTTCACTTTGAACTTGTCCTAAAGTGGTAGCAAGTTTAACTTTTGGCTCGACGACACGGTTGATGAGTTGACCTGACAGTCCTACCTCTGCACCGACGGGGGTAGAGGTATGTGGAGGGTCAAAGGGTGGTTAGCTAAAATTAATTTTTTCATAAAGGTCTCGTCTCGATGGGGTTCTCCATATAGAATGAACAAGAGTTTGTTGTGTATCTACCATTTTAGTAGAATAGACAAGGGTAGTATATTCTTCGTTAAAAGTTGGTTGTATCAGTTCCATATCTAGTTGATTATATAGCCTTGACGATAGACTATGGAAATATTCTACTACAATGTTACCTGAGGAGTCCATAATGACAAGGAGTGGATCGTGAGGAATTTCCAAAGTCAGATCTGCAGGAAGGGAGAAACCTTCCTGAACTGTAACTAAATCTCTCTCAGGATTTGCTAGCAAAGGAGTAGCAACACTCCCAACATCTAAATGGTTTTCGACCTCTTCACGGTAAGTGTCTTAAGGTGAGTTAAGAGGTAGGGGTTCGTAGCCTTTTGGAGGAAACCCTTGCATATTACATGATCTACGAAGACCTTTATCAACCACAATACCAATTTTTAAGGACAGCTAAAGTAAAGACACTCGCTAAAAAATCTAGAAAACCAACAAGCAAACAATGCCTTCTCTCAATAAACGTACTATTTGGTGATGAAATCCGATATCGCGTGATCAAATTGAGAAGGGGCTAGGATATGAGCGGGTGGATCAATTACGTTGGCAACTTTCTTAACAGACTTACACCTTGGTGCAAGTTCCCTCGCGGTGTTACCCTCCAAGGATCCCGAGTGAGTTTGACCAACCTCTGTTCCAGGTACAACAAAGACTTCCCTTCACTGTCATCTTGTGTAAGCACCCTAAAGATTATGGCTACTAAGGATACCAACTCACAGTCAGTCTCTGGGAGGGTATAGTCAACAATCGAGTTTGAACGTATGGGTAGGATATCAAGTACGAAATTCTTCAATAGAACTGAGGAAAAATGGATCGGGAAACTCTAGAGGACCCCGAACGGATTCAGAATTCACGAAGCTCTGAGACCAAATGAAAACAATTTATCCTCAAGAAGAACCCCCAAAATATGATCGTACTACTACGATTGGTTAAGCCTTGGAGGGATAATATTCGTTTCTCTCTCGCACACGACCTCGTGTTTAACCCTTGTCTGAGAGGGGGATCCCAACTATGATTATATGAAGGTTGGATTTACTCTCCCTATCACAAGATTTTGCGTTTGTCTTGAATGCTTTGGAGAGTTATTCTCACAGACTAATCCAAATCTCTAGTCCTAGTCTATTGTTGGTGTAAAGATCTAAAAAATAAAATTTTATAGTTTGATTTTAATTAGCGTTCATTTCCGTGGATGTTCATTACACAAAGGTGAATGATAGTGCAATTGATGATGTTTGAGACTCGACTCCCAAAAAGGTGAAAAGAATGAGATGTAAAATTTATTTTCAATGAACTTCTAGCTATGGGAAGGAGAAGAGTTGATTTTATTTTGTCACAAGCAAACACTCAAGAATGCAAAATTTTATACTATTTTGTTCTCAACAAGAATTCAAACAATTGCCAAATTATAAAGAAAATCTTCCTAATATACAAGACCAATGCATACAAGTATTTATTTGTTTGATTGCAAATGTAAATCAAAATGTTCATCTAATGCTTTGTGCTTTCACTAATAATGAAAAAGACTCACTACTCTGATTTGAAAAAGAGGAAGCTAAAGTACACAAACAAAAATACTCTCAACAGTAAACAAGAGACCAAAAGAAGAACATCTACGAAACTATTCACTCAAAGGAAAAACACTAAGAAACCAAAAGTCACACTTTATAGTCTTCCAAAATTGAGTAAGGGATCAAACATGAGAAAAACAATATTGTGATCAATGACCTTCCTTTTGAAAACCTCCAATCAATCAGATAATCGAGAAGAGCAACAAAAGTAAACCAAGTTTGAAAGAAAATGGTTGATTTTGCAATAAGGAAAGACAACACAAACTCAATAAAGACTAAAATAATGAAAGGTAGAAAGTTTGAGTCAAACAGAGGATAAGATGTGACAGAATAGAGCACGATTCAAAGAAAAATATCCAAGGACTATGCCCAACAAGCAAGAAAGTCTGCAATTTTTCAAAGGAAGAAAAATTGGCGCTTTGGTAACCAAAGCACCAGAGTGCTACAATGCTCCCTAATAGACTATGGGGGAGCACTGATCAAGCAATCAACGCTCTAACTTAAACTGTAGAGAGGCTCTAGTCCTAAGAAAATTTTTAGAAAAACTCAGAAAGCTCAACAACTCAGGGAAATTCAGTGAGAGACTTTGTGCGACAACTTAGCAAAGATGAAAGATGTAAGGACCAATTAAATCAGCAAATGGGATATACGCAAAAGGCACCGATGAGCCAAGGAAAGAACAAAAACTGAAAATTTGATCCCTAGTGGAGTCGCTAATTTCTGGTACAAAAATATTCCCTTGGTGTACAGACCCCTCTACCAAAATAGGAAACTACCTTTGGACACTACCATTTTTATCAATTCATTTTACCCATCGAAAAAGAGAGAAGGAGGGACAATATGATGTACCTCACTTTCAAATTTTGTCCAAGCTGCTCCAGTCCACAAGTTCCAAACAATACCTGCAATGGACAACAAGAGACAAACGACTATCTCCTACTTTAATAGATTAGACAAAATCAATCGATCTATGAAGATTAAGACAAGCATAGACAAGTATATGTAAACACATACTAGAAGGAAATAGGCCAAGTATATGAATGGGAACTTAAAAAGGAAACTTACAATCTTCAGATGATATTGAAACAACCTCTCCAAGTCCTCCTCCTCCAACCCTTGCTCGAAACATCCACAATTAAAATAACAATGCTTTACTGATTTTTCCTCCCTTGTTCACCATGAGAATGCCTCCATTTGTAGGCTTTGAGAGGGTCAACCACCTTGGTTATATTTGGGATTAGTTTAGAATATGGCTCCATCGATTGTGATATCTCCCTTAGATGCAACCTAGGGGTTAGATTCAAGCCAAACCAACCCGATCCATCCATAGTTGTCTTTAGAAGAAAAAGGGATTTTTTCCAAGATTTGCTCAATCAATTTGGCGCCCCCTTACAATGGGAAACAAAGCACTATAATGCTCCCTATGAGATGGGCAAGGAGCACTAACGCTCCCTGTATATGATCAGGGGAGCGCTGATCTTCCCAAAAGTTGCCAAGATGAGTAATTCATAGAAAAAACATTTGTTCTGATTGTCAGATGATGGGGCTTCTTCTTATAACATGCATCAAGGGTTGTATCAATTGTTTTCATGGTGTCTTTCGTGATGCGACACTTACAAAACGATAATGTGACACTTACGACACTTGCAACAAAAGTGTGCCACTTACGACACTTGCAACAAAAGTGCGACACTTACGACAATGAGAGTGTGGTATTATCGAAGTGAGGAATTTTGATGTGTAATAGTAAGGATGAGGATTCCCTAGCATGGTAGTAGATTGAGGTATTGGGGGTGACTTGCTACTAAATATTAGAGTAGCTAGGTCTACAGTTGGGTGGAGAGTTGTCCCCTACTTTTTATTTAGGTTTTCCAGGTCAAGGATGATATGGATGCATTTATGAAATCATCGGGTTGCAAGTAAGTTGGGTTCTTCAACACATGTAAGTTCCTCACCCCTACGAGTTGATTAAATTTAATTTGGCTTTCCTTTATTGCAAATTATTGGTTATTGTATTGTATAATATATGAATTTATCTTTGTTGGAATTTGGGACATTACACATGGTATCAGAGTAGGTTTCAACCCTCAAGGCCTATGGGCCTTCCCAATTGAGTTAGATAAATATAGAATTCTAGATCTGAGAAAATAATTCTAGAATAAGATTACAGATAAATGGAGATATGGAATGCTGAATTATAGATAAAATAAAGAATAAGAAGTAGGAAAAAGAGTAATCTAGAATAAAATTGAAAGTGAATTCATGGTAGATCTACTAATCCATATGTAGATCTAGATAGAGATATGGTGCTTCCACATATATCATAGATCATATCATAGAAATGAGAGGCCTAACAGTTACCTACAATCTTATTATGATCTTTGGAATTGTTTGCCTAAGGATTTCTAGAACGGTCTCCACCAACCATAGTGGGCTTTGGAATCTATAAAGTTTGATTATAAGTAGAAAGGAGAAGAAAAAAAATGTTTGTCTTTTTTTTGCTAAGTATGTTTGGATCAAGTTTCAATACCTATGGTAGGAATCGCTTATTACAAGCCTAAATGGAAGTGAAAGCAATTACATTCCAGGTGCATGGAGCGATATTTTGAGGCAATTTATATTATACGTTGTAATTAGAGTTTTCAATACCATAAGAAAATGCATTTAGATTCTTCTACACGACTTGTATGGAATCAATGATGAATGTCTGGAGTAGGATTTCCTTCTTTATTGAATTTTATTGATATACTTTAGCTCCCACAATATAACGTTGAGAGACAACTGAAACCCAAAGTGGATCTCCTGTAGCATTTTGGGTTCCAAGGTCTGCTATTGGTTTTATTATTAAGTCGATGTACATATTCTATGAAGTTAAAATTTTATTATCTAAGAGATATGGGTATTTCACAATCGTAAAAGGAAAATATAAGAAATATTTCTTCAACTATGATTTTAGCTCCATCAATATTTGTAAGGAAATGGCCAAAACAATAACAATGTGTTCCTTGTGTTCCATTTGTCATGGTTATATAGCAGACTTTGGAACCACTTGATGGATTTTTTGCAAACATATATAATGTTTGCACATCAGAATCCTCTATCATAATTCTTTCGCTTACAACTTCCTTAAGGAAGAACAAACTTTACTTTCAACGAGGTCGTTGACTTCAACGGTTTTGATGACACATTTTCAACTATTGGTTTTTCTATTAAATTGAACAAGCTAGCTATGTCTTGTTTCGTAGGCTCGCTGATTGCGATGTATAATGTACCTTAACACAAAGTCTTTCCATGGTTTTTAAGTGCACACATTTCCATTTCTACCATGGATAGAATAAGAGGCTCTCAAAGCCTATATATAAAGTAGAAGTGAGCAAATTTGATTCTTAGTTGTTCTACTTACTAATGTATTTTACCTAATGTAAACAATGATTTTAAATAACAAAAAACAAAAATAAATTTGAGCTATATGGGAACTGCTATCCATGGTAGAAAATTCTTGAGTTAAAAGGATTTTAGAAACACATATATATGATGCCAACACAAATTTCCCAAGTTAAAAGGAAGTCCCCTACATTGGAATCTATAGATGAAGCCAAAGGAAGTGATTTTTTTAAGATGTCCACCATCTCATGTTGACAATTTTCAATTTCTCAAAACTTTCCTTCTATGTAAAGCATAAGTATACTAATTAAGACTGCAATATGTGTGCAATAATTGGAAACAATATACTTTTCAATGTGGGGAATTAAACCATAGTTCAACATGAGAACATGAAAGGTCATCTATGCATACATGTCCAATACATTGTAACTTTTAGCCCTTCATATATTCACTGGAGAAGTTTAAATACATTATGTAGAGAAAAGGTGTACTACGTGCTCGAACATTGTGTTGAAGTGAAATCTATAAGTAGCATTACTCTTGAAGTTTCACTTACTATTTTTCGAACACGATAAAGAAAAGTTACATCATTTTCCTGCAAATCCAGTTCAAGTTGAATTTGATATATGTTGGTGCATGACAAATGGCTTGGGGCCCAAGTTGAATTTGATATATGTTGGTGCATGACAAATGGCTTGGGGCCCTTTATATATATATATATATATATATATATATATATATATATATATATAGAGTCATGCAAAGGAATTATGTGAGCATGTCTTTTGAATTTGAAAGGTTGGATATATCATTGCTAACTTGGTGTTGATTTGCAATCTCCTTGTCAGATTCATTGGACTGAAATGTTGTATGTAAAATTTAGAATTAGCCTTTCACTTCATGCTTGAGGATAATTCTAGTGAGTCTTCCAATAGTTTATACTCAAAATGCATAGAGAGTGATCGTCTCGCTCAACGTTGTAAAAAATGTTTGGTTGGTAGTGTGAAGGTTAACCAAGTAAAATGGTAAATGTTGTTATGTGGAGATTGGAGCTAGGACGTTTATGCCTCGCTGAAGAAACCCTCGAGAACCTGAAGATGCTTTGACTCCTACTTTGGATAATCAAAGGCTATACTCATAAAAGGATGGTCATCACCACCCATTGCTGACATCACAGAAATAGTATGGAGCGATCCCAATACATCGTTTCATTAGATCTAAACCTTGATTTCTCTCATAAGTTAAGTTATTAATTAGTTTTGCACCCAATGATTGTTGAGACTTGGATTTGCATTTTGTGTTCATTGAGTTGAAGGTCCGAGTCATGTGACTTTGCAATTGATAAAAGAGTGAGCAATTGCCTTGAATAAGGTGGATCCAAGGACATAAAAGTGGATGTAAGGACACATGGGTCTTGGATCTATGTATGGAGGTCGATTATTTTTGGAGGAGTTTGAGAATATTTCCATCCGAAAGGCATCAAGAATATCTTCCAAGGCCTTGTATCACTCAACGAACTATTGAACTAAAGGGTGTTGGGGCTTCTGAAAATAATGCCGAATAGAAAAAAAAAAAGACCAAGCTGGCAGAATCATCTGGAGGTATGTTATTCCTTTAATTATATATAGTTGTATTTGAATCGACATGTCTTATTGATTTTTGGCGGGTTTATAAAAAATGGGATTGTAGTGTTTTACCACAAGTATCCACTTTTATAATGTTGTAATGACTTAAGGGGAGAAGACAAAAATTGGAACTTGGATGGTATGGAAGTTCTAGCAGTTGAAGGTATTTCTAGGTATGTGTGGCTTATAACAAGAGACAATTGATATTTTGAAATCTAATTGGATTATTTTTGTACGTGCTTAAGATTTATGGCTATATTATATCTCTTCATCCATATAGACGAGCTTTTGTTTCTTCTTAGGAATTTTGCTTCGTTTCATTTCTTGTAATGATCTTGATCCATTTCCTACCACAATTATATATACAAGTTTGTTATCTCCTAAGTTCAAGTTATGATAATTGTACTTAGATAAATGCAAATATGATCTAAATCTTTTAGTGTATTATTAGTTGAACATGCTTAAATGCTTGAAGCCAACTACATCTTGTATTTTTATATCCATTGGGATGCTACACTATCTTCATTTTGTCTAGAGAATTACATACAAAATTCATCAATATATTGTACACTTGCACATTTGGAAGAGAGTGACTTTTGGTATTTTGTTAAGAATATTGGGTATCTTCCCAATATGTAATATTTTGCATGGAAGGACACTTGGAGATTGTTTCATTTTCCACTATAGAAGTTGGCTAACACACATAGTGATGGATTGATTATAGGTGGGGAATGTGAGTAAGTCTTTCTTCTTTTATGTCTTTGGTTCCCTGCTATATAGAATGCATGATATCTCCTACAATATTTGAGGTGACAATCTTCAGTATTGTCTCATAGCAATATTGGGGGGGGGTTAGTGTCCATAGTGGATGTCTACAACTGGGAGGAAACCTCTCCAAGATAGCCAGTATTTAGGGGCAGATATTCATGGAAGATAAGTATAATTGCGTTTTGTAACTTTTGCTCTCTAGGTTGCTTACAATATTTGCATGCTAAAAGACACTACATAACGAGGAAAAATTATTGGGTTGTGTACTTGTTGTTACTTGTAAATTGCATGAACTATACCTTGTTGGAGTATAATTACACATTGTGATGGTGTGAAAATTTTTAAGTGAGTTGCTAAAAGTTTTGGGGTAGGAGATTGATTCGAATTGGATCTAAGCAAGAAACAATTGGCTAAGGCACAAGCTTTTATGAGGAATGAAATGGACAAGGTTCGAGGATTTAGATAAAGAATGGACCGTCATGTTGGCATGAAGGGCCCCATACCATCATGACCTACATCCACATTTACACTCAGTCAAAACCTAAAGCAAGCGATAGGATATGGGTATGAAAGAAAAAGAAAAAGAAAATGCATTAAAGAAAGACCTCTCTACACTCATAAAAGATAAAGAGAAAGAAATGAAGGGATGAGAACCGAACTTGGGGAAATTGAAAAGTCAGGGATGCTTGACCTTCCACCTATCCCCTCGACCTCCTATATTCTAGCTCTTGAAAATGAAGAAGGGGTTCTTTTGGACAAAGAGAGGGAGGATGTTGCAGAGACTTCACTGAGAAGTAAGAAGTTGAACCAAAGGGACTGTAATCATGCCCATGAATGAATAATAAAAGCTCGACCGAAGCCAATTTAATGTTGGTTTTCCCATTTGGGTTTCTAGGGTAAAATATCGTCTTATGATTTGTTTTATTCTGCTTCATCTGAGCGTTGAGTAATTGGAAGGTTCAAAAGAAAATTGTTGGTAATCCATGAAGTTGAGTTTATTCCTGTCACTAATATGTTTATGGGTGAGCGCTAGCCAATCTTATGTTTTCTTCTCTGGTTGAACTTCTACTTGACCTCATTTATGAGAGGTAGCATCTAGTTCCAATTGCAAATTGTTCTATATCATCCATTTCCCTTCACAAAAGATATCAACGACTCTCCTCATAGAGTCATTTGGTTAAACTTGACAAACAATAATTTCTCTCTCCTTTTGGACGTGTCTATGATCCTTTATCTATGTTTTGGGCATTTCATGAACGCATTTCCTTTGTCGTTCAATGTATCCATTCTTGGCATGATTCCTAAATAAATCCACGATTTCTCAATTGTCCATAACATTTTGTCCTTGCTTCCAACGTATCCACGTTTGGACATTACAGTTTGATACTCGTTCGACTTTGTAACTTACCTCATGAACTGATTTACCACCCAAGCTACGTATGGAACCCTAGGAAAAAGGGAAATCCCCAAGAACTTCTAGTTGCTGTCAAAATCTACGTGTGGAACCTCTCCTTCAGGAGGAAAACCCCCACGCATTATCTCTTTGATTTCCAAGTTTGTAGGTGAAACCCTAGCACGAGGAGAGATCTTACTAATGTTTCTCTTACTCAATCTCCATTCGATATTATCCACACTTTATCTTGGGCATCCAAATAAAACACTGGCATTAATATCGTAACCTTCATGACAAATTCAAGTCTTAGTCGATAGATGAGCCAATCAATATTGTTTTGTTGAGGAGAGTTGGTCATACTGAACATAACGGTTGAGATTTGGGTGAATATGCGACCTAAGTGTATGGATAGTTCCACCACCTAATTCTTTGTTGAGAATAGTCCTATTGTAGGTGGAGTCAGTTTACAACAAGTAATACTAATTAATTTTGGGGTCCGTGTAGGCGAAGTGGTTGGGTTATGAGTCTGCCAGTTGCGGATCAGATGGTATCAAAGCACCAAGTTCAAATATCTAGTGTGATATGTATGGTAAGTACCCCAATGGCTATAAGAGAAGTGGACAAGTTTTGTTACCAGGGTTAGAGCAAAGTAGAGCACAACACCTGGCTAGCAAATATCAAGTTGAAAATGAGGATAAATATCTCAGAGTGAGGTTGGACCAACTTGAGTAGGGCATGACCACACTAACCTCAATGGTGTCACAACTATTGGAAACACAATGTAAGGAAATGCCATCAATAGAGATTGGTCATGGTGAACCTAAAAGAGAAGAAAAGAAGCCAGAGGCATAAAGCAAGGTTGAACCAAAGATGGTGGAATGCTTCAATAGTAAGACACACGTACCTTTCCATGTGGAGGCTAAGGTGGACATCAAACCAATTTTGTAGAAGTGGATGCCATCAAACTGAACCAAAGGCTACAACAGATGGATGTATGCTTTAGTGTGCATGAAGTACCAGGAAAGCAAAATATTCTATTCGCTCGATTGAAGCCTGAAGGCTTCGACTTTGCATGGTGGGAGAGTGATGTAGTAGGAAGAACACTTGAGAATGAGCCACTAGTCACATAATGCGAGGTGTTCAAGAACATGATCAAATCACAGTTCTACCCAATCAGATACGGGGAGCACCAACAAGTAGTCTGGCATTATTTTAGATAGAGGCAAGGACAATCGGTGCAAGATTTTACCATCAAGTTATGGAAGAGAACAAGCCAAATGGGAGTCTCACTAAAAAGTTATGAAATGTTGATCAAGTATGTGAGGGCATTGCTACCATAGATTGAACGTCAATTGACATTGTTTAGACCAAATACAATTGATGAGGCTAGTGTGCAGGCACAATACCTCGAGGGAGATAAGCATAAGCAACATCCATGCACAGTTAAGCAAATAGAATTGCAAGAGTAGAAGAGGAAGGGAAAGAATAAAAAGAAGTGGAATGAGAAGATTATTGTGGTAGTGACACATGAAGCAAACTCTTCTACCAAGAAATGCAAAGGTTGTGAATGGAAGGAGCACACTAAGGAGGAATGTTGGAAATTGCACCTTGAGAAGCGCCCCAAGCATTTCCAAAAGAATAAGAAAGCAATGTTAAGTGTGGACGTTAAGGAGATGGTGGAAAACACCTCAGACTTGGAAGGGAAGATCAATTGCACCAATCTTCAAAACAAAGTGGCATTAGTCAGTTGTAGCCATAGGGAGGAGAAGTTGGTGACCGAATTGTTTTGCATTAAAATACACATGAAACAAAACACTATGGATTGTTTGTTTGATCCTAGTTCACAATCCAACTTAATATTTGTACAACTAGTTGAGAAGCTTGGGCTAGAGACACAGGAACATCTATAGGCATACCCCTTAGGTTAGGTAAGGCAAGATATGGAATTAAAGGTAAGTAAGCAATGCAAATTCAAATTCTCCATCAATCATAACTATGTGGACGAAGTGGTTGCAGATGTGGCTCCTTTGGATGTATGTAGAGTCATTTTGGGAAGGCCATATTTGTATGTGAGGGATGACATATTTAGAAGAATAGCTAACCAATATATACTGGTCAAAGAGGGAAGAGAATACACCATAAATGCACACAAGGAAAAATCTAAACTCTCTCTAATTAGTGTTCATTATGCCAGAAGAATCATGGGCAGTATGAAGAAATGTGTCTTACTGTTTTTAAGAGAAGGTAAACAACAAGGAGAAGGCAACCAGTTGGAGATGAAGGCATCCTCTAAATTATGCATTGGTAAGCAACGCCAATAACTACAACACTTGATAGAATCCTATAAGGGAGTGTTTCAGGAGCCTCGAGGACCGCCACCCAGGCGCGAGGTTGAACACATGATTCAGTTGTTGCTAGAGTCACCAGTACCAAACATAGGGTTGTATAAGTTGTCCATCATCGAAATGGACGAAGTGAAGAAATAACTAAATCATTTGTTAGAGAAATGAGTCATTAGACCTAGTACATCGCCTTGTGGCTCACCCATCATCATGGTGCCAAAGAAGGACGAAAGTTGGAGAATGTGCATTGACTACAATGCCCTGAATAAGATTACCATCAAGAATCAATATCCATTGCCAATGATTGATGACTTGTTGGATCAACTGCAACATGCCAAATTCTTCACCAAATTGGACTTAAAATCCAGATATCATCAAGTAAGGATCAAAGTGGAGGATGCGTGGAAGACAACATTTATAACATGACAAGGTTTGTATAAGTGGTTGGTATTGCCTTTCTGTTTATGCAATGCACCTGCAACTTTTATGAGACTCATGTATTATGTGCTACACCCCTTCATTGACTCTTTTGTAATAGTATATCTAGATGACATATTAATCTTTAGCAACACATGCCAAGAGCGCTTCCTTGATGTGATGCAAATATTGGAGACCTTAAAGAAGAATCACTTGATCGCCAACTTGCAATAATGAGAGTTTGGGAAGACATCCTTGATTTATCTTGGACACATGATTGGAGGAGGAGAGTTGAGAGTGGACTTGGAGAAGATTGAAACAATCACACAATGGCCTATTCCCACCAGCGTGACAGAGGTCAGGAGTTATATGGGAGCAACTCAATATTTGAGGAAATTCATCATAAAGTTTTCTACAACAACAACACCATTACATGCCTTGACTGTCAATGGGAGGAGTTTCTATCAGGGAAAACAACAACAAAGAGCATTTGAAGACTTAAAGAAAAAAATCAGCAATGCTCCAGTCCTAGCTATGCCAAATTTGAGACAACATTTTGAACTAGAAACTAATGCTAGTAGATATGCATTAGGAGCGGTGTCGATGCAAGGAGGGAGGATTGTATGCTACCATTCACAACTATTTCATGGAGTGCTTATTGACTACCCCACATATTATAAAGAACTCTTTGCAATTCTGCAGGCAATGAAGAAGTGGAAGCATTGCTTACTCAGAAAAGAGACCATTATACACAGGGATCACCAGCCCCTTCAATATCTACAGAGTCAAAACAATATACAACAGGTGAGGCACTACAAGTGGCTTGGTTTATTACAACAACTTCACAATTTCACAAGCTAGCAGACATGTTGTCTCAACCACCACTAAAGAATATTGTAGTGGTTGGAGTGATAATGCAACTCAAATCATTCACTCATACACTTCTAAGTGAATACTACGAGGAAGATGAAGAATTCAGAGGAGTATATAGACAACTGAAGGAGAGGCTAGTCACTGTCACGAAAAGGAATGAATACCACCTACAAGATAGACTATTGTACAAGCTTGATAAACTATGCATACCTCAAGGGAGAAGAGTTCAATTTATGAGAAAAGCACACACATCTAGAGTTGTTGGTAATTTTGATGTGACAAAGACTATGGAAAACCTACAACACTATGTGTATTGGTCAAGGATGCAGGAACACGTGGAAAAATCTGTAAGAGGTTGCGTGCTTTGCAACACTAGCAAGCCAAGTAACTCAAAACTTGGTCTGTACATTTCCCTACTAGTACCAACCAAGCCTTGGGAAAAAAACATCGCCATGGACTTTGTTGGAGGTTTGTGTATGAATCGTAAGGGCCATGACTACTTATTGGTAGTGATGGATTGCTTGAGTAAAATGTGTGTGCTCATCTCGTGAAAGATGAAAATCTTAGGATGAGAGGCAGTCGAGATATTTTTCAGTCATGTTTGGGTACATTTCGGGTTGCCAACCTCCATCATATTTAATCGGGACAACAAGTTTTTGTGCAGGTTCTGGACAACACTTTGGGAAATAATGGATACCAAATTGAAGTATTCCACAATATTCCATCCTCGGATCAATGGAAAAACCGAGGTTGTTAATTGAACGTTAGTATAATTATTGAGAGGCTATAAAAACCAACATCCAAAGACTTGGGATGAGAAACTGATATACATCCAACATTCGTGGAACCAAGCACTTCATACTTCTACCAATTGGTCTCCTTTCGAGACTTGTCTTGGCTAAATATGTCCCTCATCATTTGACATGATGTATGGGAAACAACAAGATGAAGTAGGAATGCAAGGGGAGGAATAGAAGGAAAACACATTCGTGGACAAAATAAAATAGATACATCTAAGGGTTCAAGAGCAGCATGAGAAGACTCAACAATTGTATAAAGCTAGACATGACCAACATAGGGAGGACCAAAAATGATGTGTTGGAGACAAGGTCTGGCTATATCTCCGCAAGGAATGATTGCAGGGAATGACAAAGAAGCTCAATCCTCTCAGTTATGGACCTTTTGATATCATTGAATGGGTGAATGAGAACGCTTTTAGGCTAAGGCTTCCTCCCTATATGCAAATCAACTCAGTGGTAAATGTAAAATATTTGAAATTATTCAAACCCTCCATGCTAGATGAGGAAGAGAATCAACATGTTCTCCCAACTGTGGAAGATTTTTCACTACACCCTTCAGAAGAATTAAAAGAAGATACAATTATGGAATGCAAGGAATGGATCGATCGTAGAGGACAACAACAGTTCTGGAAGATTGGTCTCAAAGGACAGACTCCAAGGAAGGAAAAATGGTATGGGAGGAACAAGATTGCAAGGAGGTTCCCTCATCTCTCCTTGGAAGATTTTGGGGACCAAAAGCCTCCCAATGGGGAGGTGTGATCTGAATTGGATCCAAGCAAGAAACAATTGGCTAAGGCACATGCTTTTACGAGGAATGGCATGGTAAAGGTTAGAGGCTTTGGATAAATAATGGAATGGTTTGTTGGCATGAAGGGAACCATACCATCATGACCTACGTCCACATCTTCACTCAATCAAAACCTAAAGTAAGCGACATGATATGAATATGAAAGAAAAAGAAAAGACAATACATTAAAGAAATACCTCTCTACACTCATAAAAGACAAAAGAGAAAGCAATAAAGGGAGGAGAACCGAACTTAGGGAAACTGAAGAGTCGAGGATGCCTGACCCTCCACCTATCCCCTTGACCTCCTACATCCTAGCTCTTGTTTACGAAGAAGGGGTTCTTTTAGATGAAGAGGGGGAGGATGTTACAAAGTCTTCAATGAGAAGTAAGAAGTTGAACCAAAGTAACTGTAATCATGCCCATGATTGAATAATAAAACCTTGGTCGAAGTCGATTGAATGTTGGTTTTCCCATTTGGGTTTATAGGGTAAAATCTTGTCTTATGATTTGTTCTATTTTGCTTCATCTGAGTGTTGAGTGACTTGATGGTTCAAATTGTCTTGTGTAGTTCTATTAAAAATAAAATTGTTGATAATCCATGAAATTGAGATTATTCCTCTTGCTAATATGTTTATGTGTGAGCGCTAGCCAATCTTATGTTTTTTTCTTTGGGTGAAGTTCTACTTGAGCTCATTTATGAGAGGTAGCATCTAGTTCCAATTGCTAATTGTTCTATACCGTCCATTTTTCATTCACAAAAGATATCCACGACTCTCCTCATAGAGTTGTTTGGTTAAACTTGCCAAATAGTAATTTCTCTCTCCTTTTGGGTGTGTCTATG
This sequence comes from Picea sitchensis, assembly GCA_010110895.2. NCBI lineage: Eukaryota > Viridiplantae > Streptophyta > Pinopsida > Pinales > Pinaceae > Picea > Picea sitchensis. Next base: position 58,156 of record SNQJ01S0011867.1, on the reverse strand, counting down.
AACATTTGTCTATGTTTTGGGTAGTTCATGAACTCATTACCTTTGTCGTTCAATGTATCCATGCTTGAGCATGATTCCTGAATGACTCCATGATTTCTCAGCTATCCACAACGTTTTGTCCTTGATGCCAATGTATTTGCGTTTGGACATTACAATTTGATACTCCTCTGACTTGCTAACTTACCTCATGAAATTCTTTGCTACCCAAGCTACGTATGGAATCCTAGGATGAGGGAAATCCCCACGCACTTCTATTCGCTATCAAAACCTGCGTGTGGAACCTCTCCTTCAAGAGGAAAATGCACATGTGTTATCTCTTTATTTTTCAAGTTTGTAGGTGAACTCCTAGCACGAGGAGAGATATTACAAATGTTTATCTTGCACAATATCCATTTGGAATGATCCACACTCTATCATGGGCATTTAGATAGAACGCTAAAAAAATATCCATTAATGTCGTAAACTTCGTGACATATTCGAGTGTTAGTCCATAGATGAGCCAAGCAACAATGTTTTGAGGAGGAGAATTGGTCGTACTGAATATAATGGTTGAGATTTGGGTGGATAGGCTACCTAAGAATATGGATAGTTCTGCCACCTAATTCTTTATTGAGAATAGTCCTTTTATAGGTGGAGTTAGTTTACAACAGGTAATACTAATTAATTTTTGGGTCTGTGTAGACGAAGTGGTTGGGCTATGAGTCTACCACTCACAGATCAAAGATGCAGTAGAAACTTCTTATGAACTAAATGCTCACATGCTTAAGGAAATATAAAATGGATTAAAATGGGAAGCCTATCTAATAGGGAGACTATACATATTCCATAATATTTCAACCTTCTTGAAAGAAGAGGAAACGATAATTAGGAAACAATTGGTATCGAGATGATCACGTAGCACTTATAGTACTATTGATTCTTATTGAGTTAGCTCGGGATGACAAACTTAACTAAGTATATCCATGTGCTAGACTGATGTTTGATGATGAATTAGTGCTTTTGATCCAAAGCTAGTAATTATACAGGTTGGTAAACTTGATTTTGTTGATGAATCATGATAGTTATTTACCCTACATGTGATATGTGTTGAAAGGATTGTCATTTTCATGATGTTCTGTTCCATCATTGATAAAGATATGTGGATGTAATTCAATGGATTCTTTCTTTGAAATGTTGATATAATTACTAAAGCAATGATTGCATGTTGTGAGGTGGTGATTGTCATGGGTCGAGAGGGATGAATTATTTAATGATATCTTGGTAGCCCATAACCATGAAGGAGAATATTACAAGTAACATCTTATGGGTTGGGGACAACTCAATCTACTACTTATGCCAGCAATCATTAAGCCTTGTATTGAAGTTGTGATGTCTAAGTCTCGGACAATGGCTTGAGAATTCCTCGTCGGTGGTCTTGTGGGATTGGACTTCGATGCCTAGGGTTATACCTGGTTGTTGTGGAGGGAGTTTAGGACAACTTTCCAAGATGCCTGGTGTACGTGAGTACCGATCTAGATGTGTGTTTGGAAAGATGAGATCTCGAGCCTTGGGCCTCAGGATATACGAGAAGGACGGCCAGAGAGTACTCACGCTTCCCGAGTGATTTAATGTGGACTTTTGATGCTTGTTGTAGTCACTTGGGTGGCTTTATACTAGTCCAACAAAAGGTGTTTTGGAAGGTACAAGAGCTAACAGAGGGTGTTGTGGAGGATGGTGAGCTAATTAGAAACTTATAAGAAACATAATCAAGCTAACTTCGGGACGAAGTTCCTTGACAGAGGGGTTTATGTCATGCCTCATATTATTATTATTAAATATAAATAATAATAACAATATCATGAATATAATAATTCTCCTAAAACGGTCATAATAAATACATATTGGAATAAATAATAATAAATAAGTATATAATAATTATCCCAAAGGTGGTTATAATAAGTATTTATTATGGATAATAGGGTAATTAAAGAGAATGGTAAAATAAGTAACCATAATTAATGGAGAAACCCTAAAGTATAATAAATAATTAAATAATGGACCATAGAGATTGGGGTTCTTTACCATGGATTGACTCTATGTAAAGAGGGAAAAGGATGAGAAAAGGACATCTCTCTTTCGACACAGATCTCTTTGGTGCAAGTTATATAGAGGGTAAGGATAAGGATTCACTGGTATGGTCATAGATTGAAGGCTCGGGGGTGACCTACTACTAAGTATTAGAGTATCAAGGTCCATGGTTGGGTGGAGAGTCGTCCCCCACTATCTATTATGGTTTTCTAGGTCAAGGATTAAGATATGGCTATGTTTATGAAATCATCAGGTTGCAAGTAAGTTGGGTTCTTCAACACAGGTCAGTTCCTCACTCATGTGAGTTGATTAAATTTGTTAGGGTTTCTTTAATTACAAATTATTGGTTATTGTATTGGATAATTTATGGATTTATCTTTTTTGGAATTTGGGACATTACATGCTATAACTCCCTTATCCTTAATCAACTTTGCATTTTCTGGATAACCATATTCCCCGATCTATAGTAAGAGGAAGAGCCCCATACCTAGAGGTTTCATTGTTAAAACAATAGCTCCTAAGAGGTTCCCCAATAGAAGTTCATGTCCATGCAATTTTTATACATGTTACTCTTTTTGTTTCTCGCCACACCTCCTTGGTAACTCTGAACGATAACATCAGACAAGAGTTTGTTTCTGAATCTAGCATACATAAGCAACATCTTCTTGTTCCCTCAAAATTTATTTTCTATAGGATGTCTCACATTAGGGCTTTATTATTTAAAAGGAGCCACATGAATAATTTAGCTTTTGTTGGGCATTTAGCCTCCAAAGCGTTTTCCACCACTGGATCTATGGTGTAGCAATATCAACCTGGGCTACATTATTATACCCTATTTTTGACTCATAGTTGCCAATGGGGTTTAGAGAATAAACAAGTTTATCCTCTTCCTCTTTTAGTTTTATAGAACACCTTCATAATTTATGAGTGTATTTCTCCCATGTGTCTACATATTCTTCTATGAGGCCAATATCTCTATAGGTTAAAAAAATTTGTTGCCTCATGTCTCTTATTCCTTGATCAATTTTCCTGAAAGTTTGATAACCCTTTCTTTTAGCCCAAGAATCAAGTGGTCTAGGAGTTTGTGCACTTCCTTACATCCAATCCAGGGGTTTATGCCTATAAGAAATTTACCCCCCTTCCCAATTCTCCAAACCAACCAGTTTCCAATCAAGAAGAAAGCTAAGAGAATTTCTTTCCAAATGATTGATACATTTTGATATGTTTTTTAAGGGATTGTGGAACCAATCCTCTATTGACTCTAGAGGGATGTATTTTTATTTTGTAACTTGAGCCCAAAGCCCACTGCCTTTGATAAGCCTCCATACATTCTTAGTAGCTAAAGCCTTTGAGAACAAAAAAAAATGTTCTTAGGACCGATTCACCTAGCGGTTTTGGGATAGAAAGCCTTTTCCAGGAGGCTAAAACCACTCTTTTCTTACCCACCTCTCCATACCAAAGAAATAGAAAGCAAAGTTATATAAGTATTTCAAGGATTACTTTCAAAATCCACGCAAGAGACATTCAATAAATAGGAATGGATTCAAGAACTACTTTGACTAGAACAAGAGACCCCAGTAAGGAATCAAAGATTTTACAATACTTATCTACATTCTGGTGGCCTCATAAAAGAGGTCCATGATCTCCTAAAGTTTTTTAATCATTTTTTTGGACCCTTCATAGAAGAGTAGTATATCGTCAACAAAAATACGACGAGTGACATTGCAAGAGAGGGCTATGCTAATGCCTTTTAGACTTCCATTTACATAGTCTACTTTTAGAGATCTACTAAGACCTTATTCTACCAAGAGAAAGACCAAGGGTGATAAAGGACATCCTTGTCTGATCCACCTTTTCAGGTTTGAAGAGGGGGGAGGGACCACCGTTTAGAATAATTGCAAAAGAAGTTGAGCTAACACAACTCATTACCTAGGTGACAAAACTAGGACTAAAACCTAAATGAATAAGAATGAGCCTAATATATAACCAACTCACTCGATCAAAAGATTTTGAGAGGTCAACCTTTTGAGTTAGAGATTTTAGATTGTTAGTCTTGATTGAGTGAATCCCTTCTTGCACCACACCCATGGCCTCATGAACCTGGCTTCCTTCAAGGAATCAAAATTGTTATAGGGAAATTTGCCTTGGAAGAATGTGTTTCAATCTTCAAGCTATGACTTTGGAGATTATTTTGCAGATGTAATTACATAATAACAAATGGTTTGAAGCTCTCAAATCTCGAGGGATTGTTAGTCTTTGGAATTAATGCAATGAATGTAGAATTAGTAGATGCCAAGGTTTAACCTATGGATTGAGAGAACTCAACCACCCTTAGAAGGTCCTCTTAAATGAAATTATAGCATCCCAAAAATAATTCTATTGGGATTCCATCAAGTATAGGGCTTTTATCTTTTTGAAATCTCTGTAATGTTTGTAATATTTCTTCCTTGCCAACTTCAACCATTATATTTTGATAATCTTCCTGACTGATAAAGTTACGAAAAAAGTTTGCTAGTTTCATTACTTTTGCAATGGTGGCTCTAGATTCCTTTTTGAAGAGTCTATGGAAGTAATTTACCCCTTCAACTGCCATTTTAGGAAAATATGATATCCAATATCCACCATCCTTTTCAATTCAATCGAAAATATTTATATTTTTACGACCATTTGCAAATCTATGAAAAATTTAGTATTTTCGTCTCCTAACTGCAATTAGATAAAAAAAAAATTATCCTCCTTTCTTTTTCTTTGTCCAATAGTATATTTCTCTTCTTTTCTTCTAGGAATTTTATTTAAGTTTTTGTGTCTTCAGTTAGGAATCCAAAGCCCTATCTGTTATAACACAATTCTAGTTGTTCTTTAATCTCGAAAAGAAGCCTTTCATATTTCTTCCTTTTCTCCCCTGACCACTTGATGGCTACTTGTTTTACCCTTTTTAGATTTTGTTGAAAATAGATAGGAGCAATTTCCAAAGAAGAATCATCAAATGGTTTCCAAATCTTCTTAATTTTTCTCAAGAAATCCTAGTCTTTTAACCTATATAGTTTAAGTTTGAAGGGGCTTGGTGGCTTCCCTTGGACAAGAGCCAATTCTAAAAGCACTAGGTTGTGGTTTGAATTCCCTCCAACAAAGACTCATTGTCAAAGTCCAAGAGCTTCATCAAGGAAGGCTTCATAGATTAAAAAAGTGATTGATCCTTTTTGCAACTCAAGCCTCATCCATTCTCATGTGTGTCCACCTTGGAGAGAGTTTGCAAGTATAATGTCCAACATACCTTCAAACTTTATAAATAAATCAGCTAAGGAATCCACTTGGGTTGCAATCCCCCAATGAGAAATTTAGATCTCCTCCAATAGCCACTAAGCCTTTTTCAAAACAATCTCTTTGGAATAAGGCTTCCCAATACTCTTATCTATCTCCATAGGGCCCATATATATTTAGACATGTAACTTGTTTCACAAATTGCAAGGAGTGTAGAGAAGTCCCGAGACCAGATGTAAAATCCCAGGAATTAGACAGAGAGATAGATTCATTCTTCTAGCCAATGATGTTTACCCTAGATATTCTAAGGGCATCAATGAAACTAAAGTCCCATCCCTTAATAAGTTTGGACAAGCCCTTTACCATCTTGTCCCCATCAATCATTATTGTAGGAAAATGATATAAGGGTTGTATCAATCAACCTTTTTATGGATATTGTTTTGGAGGAATTGGTCGATCCTTGGAAATTTAAGGCGAGGACAATCATTTGGAAACATCCATGCTGGTGTTTGATCTAAGAGCCCCAATCACAAATAGTTGTCTACCACTTCTAGCTTTAAAGTTTGCTTGCTTTTGAGCCACTGATAAGTATGATTTCCTCCATTCTTGGAGGATTTTAATTCTTTTTCTTCTAGAATCCCTAGACCTCTTACTGCCCCTCCCAAGAAGAGTGTGGCTGCTTTGGACTTGGGTCCAAGATTATACTTTACAAATTCAAAGAATTGGGGATCTTGGTGGATGCCCAAATCAATATCATGGTCATAGTTATAGAGCTCTTTTCAACATGCTCAGGCCTTCTCTATCTACATATTTTACTAGGTTCCAACATCCAAGGCAGTATCAAAGCCAGAAATATATAGGGGTAGCACTATGGGCTACTTTAGTGAGGGGAATTTGGTTGGTTTATGGCATTGGATTATGAGCTTACATGAGTAAATCTAGAAGCAAAGGCAATTCATTACCTAGCTTACCAATTTCAAGAGAAAGGTGTTATGTTTATCTAGTTCCATTAGTATCAAATGTAATGAGAGTTCTATCCTCATGACATGGTTCGGATTAGGTCATTGTATTATTTGTCATCTACCTTGATGCTTTTACAGTGGAAAAAAATTGGAGGAAGCAACTTGTAGTGTCATTTTAATGGTAGTCTTGGTTTGGAAAATTGGGGTTTGAAACCTTTAGTGGTCATTTTGAGGCATCAAACAACATTTTTAAGGTCAAAACTTTCTCAACATTTGCTGAAGCCCCTTGATTCTATTCTACACGTTGATACCTTTCCAACAGTGCAAAAAGTGCGTCAATCAGAGCTCATATGAAAAAGGTATGCCTCCTACAAGTTAACCTACCATGTTGACCACCATGGTATGAGTGGATGCCAGATCAATCCCCGTTACTCACACATATGGGGCTATCCATATATGGAATTTCAAGAAGATTCTAGAAGGTCCAAAACCTAGTCACAATCAAGGGTTGAGGAAGTCAGAACCATGCCCCTATATGGATATCGGGTGATGTTAAATATTGGGCCACTATGAGGAGAAAGGGTTCCATTCTTGAGAATGAGAAAGAGTAGCCCAATTCGAGTGTCATTAACCCTTCATAGTCACTATTAAAGATGGAAGTGAAATTGGACATAAATCCATACCAAGATGAGATTGATGGATTAAAATTGAATCATTGGTTGGAACAACTAGAAGTTTATTTAGACATTCACCATACATATGAGGATCAAAATATATCATTTGTCAGATTGAATTTAGACGATCATGCTTTAACCTAGTGGGAAAGTCACATAGAGACATTTAGGATGGAGGGTGATCCACCAATAACTAAGTGGGAGGATTTCAAAACCTTCATTAAGTCCCGGTTCTATCCTATTGAGTATGTAGAGGACCAATGTATCCATTGGCATTACTTTAGGAAAAGGTAGAGCTTAACGTACAAGAGCACACCACCAAGTTCAGAAAGATGGCCATCATGTTGGGTATCTCTCCCAATAACTCATATGTACTCCTCAAGTATCTATGGGGTGTACACAGTCATCTATGAAAGCAAGTGATGTTTTTCAAACCAAGTACAGTGGATGAGGAATGTGTACAAGCACAGTATTTGGAAAACATAGGCCCAAAGAAAGGGCACCCAAGTGGTTCCAAGTAGAAAGAGTACCATGAAGCTTCCAAGGAGGGGAAGAATAAGTGGAAGGGGTGAAAGGATAAGAAGACAACAACCACTACACATCAATGAAAGTATCCCAACAACCATTGTAACCATTGGAATATTGATGGTCACACCGAGGAAAAATGTTGGAAACTACATCCAGAGCTGAACCCGAAGAACCACAAGAAGGATGCAAAGAAAAAAAATCTTCTAGCCATGGATTTGAGCAATTAGTCAAAAGGAGCTTTGATGTAGACGAGAAGATCATCTGCACATTGGTGCAGAAGGAGGTGAGTCTGAGTATTCTTCACCACAAGGAAGAGAAGGAGATGAAAAAACTCTTCCATATCAAGATCCAAGTCAAGAAGACCAAGGTAGGTGCTCTATTCGATTCTGATTCGCAGTCCAATATCATAGCAGCCAATCTGGTTAACAAGCTTGGGTTGGAGGATCATGATCATCGTAGCCCATATTTGTTGGTGTGGGTAAACAAGGATGCACAGATCAAGGTCATGAAACAATGTAAGATCAAATATGTTGTGAGTGCATATTTTATTGATGAAGTGGAGTTAGATGTAGTACCCCTTGATGTGTGTGGTGTAGTGTTTGGAATCCCCCACATGTATACGAGGGATGTGATATTCATGCATAGAGAAAGCCAGTACCACCTTATCAATGATAGGAAGTCTTTCGTAATCAATGCACATAAAGGTAAATCAAAGATCTCATTGGTAAGTGCCAACCAAGCCAAAAAGTTGATTAGTTCAAGTAAGAAATATGTTTTGCTCTTCTTATAAGAGAATCAACCAAGTGATGAATCGGTAGGAGTAAAGGCATCCTTGGAGGGATGTACTAAAAATTAGAAACAACGATTGGAGGAGTTCTTGCAGGAATACAGAGAACTGTTCTAGGAGCCTAAACAAATACCACCTAAGAGGGAAGTGGAGCATGAAATACAATTATTGCTAGACTCCCCAATGTCGAACATTGGGCTATATAGAGAGTTCGTTCTAGAAGTAAATGAAACAAAGAAGCGGTTGCAATAGCTGTTGGAGTAGGAGTGATTCAATCAAGCACCTCACATTGTGGGTCACCTATCATAATAGTACCCAATAAGGATGGGACTCGATGAATGTGTATCGATTACAAAGATTTAAAAAATATTACACTCAAGAATCAGTACCCTCTACCCAGGCGATGATTTATTAGACTAGTTGCAGTACACTAAGTACTTCACCAAGTTGTATCTAAAATCAGGATACCACCGGGTATGTGTCAAAGAAGAAGGCACCTAGAAGAGTGTCTTCAAGTCAAGGCAAGGTTTGTATGAATGGTTGGTTATGAAATTTGGTTTATGTAATGCACAAGCTACATTTATGAGATCGATGATTGATGTATTACGCCCATATCTAGATTCATTTGTTATAGTCTATTTCGATGATATATTGGTTTATAGTGCTACCTGGGAGGAGCACATCTCATATCTCATCGAGGTGTTAGAGATTTTGAAGAAGCGCCAGCTACTGCCTAACCTCAAGAAAGGTGAGTTTGATAAGTAGTCTTTGGTGTATTTGGGGTATGTGATCAGTCGAAGGGAGCTCAAGATAGATCCTGCCAAGATGGAGGCCATCATGAAATGAGCAGTTCCTACAAATGTCACTGAAGTTAGGAATTTTTTTGGGGCAACACAGTGCTTATGAAATTTCATAGCTTCATTTTTAGCGGTAGTTGCACCACTCCACACCATAACAACGAGTGGTAAGAGTTTATAGTGGGGAAATAATCAACAAAAAGCTTTCGATGAGCTGAAAAGAAAGATCAGTCAAGCATTAGTTATTGCATTACCAAACTTGCAAAATCCTTTCAAAGTGGAGGCAAATGTAAGTTGGCATGCCATGGGAGCAGTTTTGATGAAAGGAGGAAGGCTTGTATGCTATCATTCCGAAATATTTCATGGGGCAGTTCTCAACTACCCTACCTATGACCAGGAATGATATGCCCTGGTTCAAGCTGTCAAGAAGTGAAAGCACTATCTGATGGGAAAGGATGTAGATTTTAACGTTATGAAATTAATTACTGCAAACAAATTCTTAATAAAACATAAAAGATATGATGGCACACACACATATTACACAAAATATTTTTACCTTGGAAACCCAAACCAGGAAAACCAATAACCTGTTTAGAGCCTCACCGTTAATCTTCTATTCATCATCATAATCGTCTACAATATGATATAAATATAGGATCCCACGACATCCAAACCTCTATTCCATTGACCTGGATTAGTCAACAAACCTAATTCCTTAACCGAAATTAGAAAACCATTAGCAAAAACAACGGACGCAAAAACCACCAAAAACGGATAAAAAACCACCCAGACCCCCTTTGCTCCCATATTTGTGTACAATACATAGGATTAGTTTTGCAAATAATATAACACATACCCAACATTCTCCAACTTGTTGTTTTCTTTGCATACAGAGGGTTTCATGATTACATAGTCAATAATCTAGGGCAACAATTCCCATAGATCCTCTACACCAAGATACCTTCTCAATGCTCATAGATTTTGTTAATGAATCTGCAACATTCTCTAAAGTGTTCACCTTCATCAACAACACCTTATTGTCTTCAACCATGTCCCTCACAAAGTCATACTAAAGATCAATGTGCTTTGTCTTTGAATGATAAGTCAGGTTTTTTCACAAGAAAGATTGTACTCTGACCATCACAATCTATCCTTACAGCTTGTTGTACCAACCCAATACCTGAACACAATCTATGTAACCATACTACTTCCTTGCTTGCATGAGTGGCTATAATGTATTCAACTTTTGTAGTTGAGAGTGACACTACAGACTGTCTTTTGCCTATCCAATTAATTGCTCCTCCAAACAGGTTAAACACATATCCTCTTGTAGATCTTCTATGATCCATATATCCAACCCAATCTGCATCCACAAAGCCATGTATGTCCAACACTCTGTCCAATCCTGGCTGTCCTTGGTAGCACAATCCATAATTAGTGCCACGCAAATACCTAAAAACTCTCTTTATTGTTGTCCAATGCTCCTTCCCTCGTTTTGACATATACTTACTCAAAACTCCCACTGCATGTGCAATTTTCGGTCTAGTACAGACCACTGTGTACATCAAAATTCCAACCGTAATCGCATGTGGAACATGGGACATGTCCTCTTCCTCTTCTGGTGTCTTGGGACACTGATCCACAGATAAATTTACACCTAAAGGAATAGGAACCTTGATCGTTTTACATTCCTGCATATTAAACCTCTGCAATATTGTCTCGACATATTTCCTCTGATTTAACCAGAGTTTCATGTTTGCCTAATCTCTTTTAATTTCCATGCCCAAAATGAAATTTGCAGAACCAATATCCTTCATGCCAAACTTAGAGGACAACTGAGTTTTCACATCCTGGATAATCTCCTTGTTGTTTCCTATTAGCAACATATCATCCACATACAAGACCAAATAAATAAGATGATCACCAATTAATTTGAAATACACACAATGATCTGCTTTACTCCTCGTGAAGCTAAGTCCCAACATATAAGTATAAAAATTTTGATACCACATCCTTGGTGATTGCTTTAACCCATACATGGACTTTTTCAGCTTGCATACCAGCTCTTTCTTTCCCTTCACAACAAAGCTTTCTGGCTACTTCATGTAAATTTATTCTTCCATATTCCCAATGTAGGAATGTTTTCTTCACATCCATCTATTCTACTTCAAAATCAAACGCAACAAAAACTGATAAAAGAAATCTAATAGAAGTTAACTTGGCAACATGAGAAAAAATCTCACTAATGTCAATTCCCTCGACCTTGGAATAACCTTTTGCTATTGTTACAATAAATAAATAATGTAATATAAAGACATTTAAATAATAAATAAAGTAAAATAAAACATTAATGTAATAAAAGGTCATGACTAAAAGTCACGACTCTTCATAAAAACCATAAAGGGCATATATATAGGCAGGCCCTATCTTTGTGATATCATCAATTTTTACAATAAATTATTATTATATATCTTATTATGGATTCAGAGTGAAGTTGTTCATTAAGAAACCCTTGTGTCTTTCACATTAATATCAGAGCAGGTCGCTCCCCTGTGTCACATTCATTTCCCACACTCCCCACATTTTTCCCCTCACCGCAGCCCTCTCGTCCCCCACACTCCCCATGTTTTTCATGACCCTCTAGGTCTGCGCTCCCCATTTTTTCCCCTCCTTTCCTTTCCCCTGCTCAAATCCCCCCATCCCCACACTCCCTTTTCCCCTCACCCCGCAGCCCCCCATCCCCACAGTCCCCACCTTTTTCCCCTCACCCGCAACCCCATCCCCCCACTCCCACACCTTCTCTCACAGCCCTCCCAGGAGGTAACTCTCCACCATAGTCACCACCATCAGTAGACATCCCCCCCTTTCCCTGTGACCTCTTCCACTCCCGGTGACCTCTCCCACTCTCCCGCACCCTCCCTCTTCCATGACTCTACACATCCCCCACTCTCCCGCACCCTCCACTCTTCCACAGCTCTACACACATCCTTCCACACACTCACTGTAGCCTCCCCCACACCGTCATCTCAGAACTCCCATACTCTAAATTCGCACCCCCATAAATCATATCCTAAAAAGTCGTACCCCCCATTACACCCATTAATTATATATATAATATAATTATATATATAATTAATATTCCTTAAATTACATACAATTATTTAATTAAAATAATTAAAAGGGGATCTTTCAAGCAAGGTCAAAATTGCAGAAAAATACTCACCCCCAAATACCAGAAGGATGTTGGAATTAAAAACTCAAGTGGAAAAAATAGACCAGAAATGTAAAAGCATTAGAAAATCACTCGAAAAGTCAATACAAAAACTCACGATGAGTTACGAGAAGAAATAAGGCTCAACAACGAGGCACTCAAAAAAGATCTAACACTTAACCTTAAAGAAAAATTACTGTGGAAGTTGGGACTGAGCTACGACAAGGTGTAGCCAATCTAAAACAAGATCGTAGGGATGATATTTTCAAGAGCTCGGGATGAACTTACAACAAGGCTTAGTTAACTTGAAAAGAGAAATAACAGACGATTTGAAGCAAAACCTGACCATTATAACACAAAATCAGGGAGAACAACATAATGAGCTCTTAAACCTTATAAAAAATCAGAGTCACCACCAACCGAACGATTCAAGCACATCTAAGCTACCACTACTCTTCCACGATTCAATACCAAACCCCCAACCTATATCACAATACCAACCCTTAATGTTATACCCACCCAAAGCCAAAATAGAACTCCCAAAATACAATGGAGGCAATAATCAATGTGTAGCCTGGTTTAACAAAATTGAAGAATATTTCCACATATATAACATGAAAATGGACAAAGAGAAGGTCAAATATGCATCCATGTACCTCGAAGGCACTGCATACAATTGGTATCTATGGTGGAAATGAATAATTTAGTCATATAATTGGAATTCATTCAAAAATGATTTTTTTAAAAAGATTCTAGGGCATCTCAGAAAAAAGTTTTTTTTTCAAAACTCACCAGATTACAAGAAAAAGGCAACATAGATGAATTTACACATCAATGGGAAGCTCTTGCCACCTGAGTATTTGGACTATCTGATGATCAATTACTTTAGTCTTACATAGGTGGTCTCAAAACACATATTCAAGACGAGTTAAGATTACATGAGGTTACTACGGTAGAAATAGCAATACACGAGTCAAAAGCCGCAGAAGAAAAACTAGAAGGCCAATCAAGACTCAACAAGGTTTACTCAAGAAGGAGTGTACCTCAGACGATAGGAAATGACAAATACATACCACCCAATCTACGTGAAGATAGAAGAAGAAGTTTAGAGTCCCAACAGATAAAAGTAGGAAAATGTAAACTATGTGGAGAGAAATGGGACCCAAGACATAGGTGCTAGATCGAAGATAACTAAAAAAAATTGTACACTTGTGAAGCAGAAAAATATGACAATTCAGACTCAGCAGAATCATTAAATGAAGAAATGACACTTCAGAGCTCATAGAAGACAACACACCAAGAATATCGCTCGCAGCCATCACAGACATTAACCAACGATAAACTCTTAAATTAAAAGGACATATCAAAAATGATAATGTCACCGTACTAATCGACACTGGAAGTACCCACAATTTCCTCGATATCTAGATTGCAAGGAAACTCAAATTATTTGTATATCCAGTCCCATACATGAAAGTAATGGTTGCAGATGACAAAAAAATTGGAAATGTTAGAAAATGCCATAAGGTGAAACTCCAAATCCAAGATTTCAATTCGAAATCAAAACTCTACACCATACCTCTGGGAGGAGTAGATGTGGTTTTAGGAGTCCAATGGTTACAAACCTTGGGCACATACTCAGTCAATCACCAGGAACATTTCATCCAATTCAAGTGGCAAGGGAAAATTTATAAATTATATGGTTTTCAACCACCACAAACACAGGTTGTGTCATCACAACAAATGGAAAAAATGATTTGAAAAGGAGCAACCACATACTTCATCCAATGCCACAACATAGAAATACAAGAATCAGAACATGATGACTATAGAACATCAGAGATCCAAGATCTAATTCAAAAACACAAGAAGGTATTTCAAGACCTTCCCATGGAGTTACCGCCTCAAAGAAGAATTGAACATATGATTGAAGTTAAACCAGGATCAAACCCAGTCAAGGTTAGACCATATAGATACCCCCATCACCAAAAAATAGAGATCGAAAGATTAGTCCAATACCTATTAAAATGTGGTGTCATCATGAAAATCAAAAGTCCATATGCAACTCCAGTAGTGTTAGTTTGAAAGAAAGATGGATCTTTCGGATTATGCATAGATTATTGAGGGCTAAACAAAATAACAATTAAAAACAAATTTCCCATTCCATTTATTGACAAAATGTTGGATGAACTTCATGGAGCAAGATATTTTTCAAAACTTGATTTAAGATCTAGGTACTATCAGATTAGAGTCAGACTAGAAGATGTAGCCAAGACTGCCTTCCAGACACACGAAGGACACTACGAATTCAAGGTGATGCCTCTAGGAGGTAGTAGAGTACCTTGGTCACATCATATCCAGAAAAGGAGTCAAGGTAGACCCCAATAAAATCACGGCAATCACATAATGGCCTAAACCCAAAAACATATCCAAGTTAAGAGGATTTCTAGGATTGGCGGGATACTATCGAAGATTAGTCAAGAATTATGCTCATTTAACCACCACCCTAACAAATCTCCTTAAGAAAAACTCTTTCCAATGGAATTTGGAAGCACAAAAATGTTTTGAAAACTTAAAAAACATTATTTCCACAACCCCGGTATTAGCAACACCTGACTTCTACAAACCTTTCATCATCGAGTGTGATGCGTTAGGTTTTGGAATTGGAGTGGTATTGATGCAATATGGGCACCCAATAGCTTTTGAGAGAAGGAAATTAAATAAAACAAAATGCTTACAATCCACTTACAACAAGGAAATGCTTTCCATCATGCATGCATTAACAAAATGACACCAATATCTAATGGGAAGTAAGTTCTTGATATGCACAGATCATAATAGTCTCTAGTACTTGTTACAACAAAAAACATTGTCAACCGAACAACAAAAGTGGGTAGAAAAAATTGCCACGTTTGATATGGAAATTCTACATAAAAGAGGAAAAGACAACATTGCGGTTGATGCCCTATAACGAAAAGATGAAGAAACACAAGTTTTTGCAATATCAATAGCCATTCCATAATGGTTGGATGAAATCCGAACCGAGTATGAAAAAAACCCGTAGACTTGCTCTATAATCAACAATTAAAATCAATACCGTAAGTTCGAATGGAAGAACAACATCTTATGGTATAAAGGAAGAATCTACTTAAATACCAACTGAAGATTTAAAGCCAAGGTTATTCAAGAATCTCATGATTGCCCAGCTGTAGATCACGTCGAATTTTTCAAAACATACTATAATGCACAAAGATCATTTTTTTGGAAAGAGATGAGTGCAGATATTCGAAAATATGTGGCATAATGTGATCTCTGTAAAAGGAACAAGAATGAAAATGTGTCGACCCCTGGGTTACTCCACCCATTATACCTTCCCAACCAAAAATGGGAAGAAGTTTCAATGGATTTCATTGAAGGACTACCCATATCCGACGGAAAAGATAAAATATTAGTAGTAGTAGACATACTAACCAAGTATGCACACTTTATTGGAGTAAGGAAAACAAATTCAACAAAACAAACGACTGAAATATTTTGTAAAATTATTTACAAACTACATGGGTTCCCTAAGGTTATCGTCAGCGATAGAGATGCCAAATTTAAAGGGAATTTTTGGAGATAATTTTGCAAACAGATCGGAACCTCTCTTCATATGAGCTCAGCTTACCACCCTCAAACAGATGGTCAAACACAAGTTGTCAATAAATGTTTAGAAACCTATCTTCGTTGTTTTATCTCTGACAAACAAAATAAATGGTTTCAATGGTTGCACTTTGCTAAGTGGTGGTATAATTCCACTTATCACACATCAACTAAAATGACACCATTCCAAACTCTTTATGGTTACTAGCCTCCATCTTGGAAGGAGTTGTCCACTAGCCACATAAAAGTTGCGTAAGTAAAATACCATTTAGACGAAAGTTAAAAAATCGTTCAGTTACTCAAAGAAAACTTAACAGTTGCAAGGAATCGAATGAAGCAACAAGCTTATCAAAACCGAACAGAAAGAGAGTTCGAAGTAGGAGAATGCATATTTACGATACTTCAACCTTACAACATGGGAAGAATAAATTGGCTCCAAAATTTTATGGACCATATCAAATAACTAGAAAAATCAATCACGTAGCTTACCAGTTGGATTTACCAGATAAAAGTCGTATCCACAACATTTTTCATGTATCATGTCTAAAGAGAGTCTTGGGGCAACAACAAAAGGCACAAACTATGCTTCATATGTTGGATGAGGAAGGAAGAATCATTTTAGAGCTCGAAGCCATTATCGCCACCTAGGAAAAGAGATTACGTTCTCAAGTAATCAAGGAATATCTGATTAAATGGAAAAATCTACGGGAAGAAGACGTATCATGGGAGTCATAGCACTTTCCCCAGTTACATTCTTCCTTACCATTGCTTTGAGGACAAAGCGAAATTTAACGGAGGGGCAATGTTACAATAAATAAATAATGTAATATAAAGACATTTAAATAATAAATAAAGTAAAATAAAACATTAATGTAATAAAAGGTCATGACTAAAAGTCACGACTCTTCATAAAAACCATAAAGGGCATATATATAGGCAGTCCCTATCTTTGTAATATCATCAATATTTACAATCAATTATTATTATATATCTTATTATGGATTCAAAGTGAAGTTGTTCATTAAGAAACCCTTGTGTCTTTCACAACTACTGACCGAGCTTTGTCTTTGTCCACTTTGCCTTCTGCATTCAACTTCTTTTTAAACACCCATTTTCTACCAATGATATTTCTTCCAGTCAACAACTCCATTAGATCCCAAGCCTCATTCTTGTCCAAGGCTGCCATTTATTCAAACATGGCCTTTTCCCAAAAAAATTCATCATTTGAATCCATTGCCTCCCTAACAGTTCTAGAATCATCATCAATGATAAACAAAGTAAAATTTGAATCCAAATTAGGTGGATTATACCTTTCTGGTTGCCTTCTTTCCCAAACCTCTCTCCTCAATACTGGAGTATGACGATCTTCTGATTTTGATTCTTGTTCTTCTGTAAAGTTTGATTGATCATCCTTCAACTCAAACTCTATTTTCTTTCGTTCTTACTTCCTTGGTAGGACTTTTTGTTTGAAAACATATTTGATTTCTCTAAATACCACATCTCGACTATACATTACCTTCTTAGCTTATGGGTTCCAAAGATTTTAACCTTTCAAACCATATTTATACCCAATAAAGATACACTTTTCAGCCTTTTTATTTAGCTTACTCATGTTTTCCTTTGCAACGTGAACATAGGCCTCACAGCCAAATACCCTGAGATGTGTGAGAGAGGGATTCTTACCAGTCCATACCTCATGTGGAGTCTTGTCATCCAATGCAGATGAGGGTGATCGATTGAACATGTAACATGCATTACCCACCACCTCTTCTCATGATTCTTGTCCTCACCCAACACCATTAAGCATGCACCTTGCTTTTTCCATCGGTGTCTTGTTCATCCTTTCTGCAACTCCATTCTTTTGAGGTGTATATGGAGTAGTATTTTGCCTCGCTATATTTTATTTCTTACAAAATTCTTCAAATTCATTTTCGCAGAACTCTCCACCATTATCCGTCCTCAACACCTTAATTTGTTTCTTTGTTTGATTTTTACAAGATCCTTAAACTCTTTAAATCTGTCAAAGACTTCAGATTTATTTATGAGGAAATATATCCATGTATTCCTCGAGAAGTCATATATAAATGAAACATAATGCATGGATTTTCCTGGTGATGGAACCGACACAGTTCCAAACACATCATTGTGCACCAATTGTAAAATTCCCTCTTCCCTTGTTGCACCAGAGGGGAATCATACCCGATTCTACTTCCCATATACACAATGTTCACATAAATCAAAACCCAGAGAACAGTTAGACATACCTTCAACCATACCTTTATCGTGTGGTAGTTTAAATCCCTTCTCTTATATGCCCCAATCTTTGATGCCACAACATAGCCTTTTATCTAGAGATTGTAGAAGTTTTTTCTTCTTTGGCTCCAGTTTCAAGAACAATGGAACTATTACACCCATCACTAATATTGATTCATTGCAACTTATACACAATTCCAAACTGAACTCCCTTAAGCAACACCATTTCTCCTCGAACCATCCTGCATGTTTCTTTCTCAAACGTTATTTTTACGCATGCATCATCCATTTTGTTTACATAAATCAAATTTATGACCAATCGTGGGATATGAAAAACACCCAGCAGTGTTCTAATCCTTCCATCCATGATCTTCAACTTGACTTTTCCTTGTCCTATGATTTTCATTGTCGATTCATCACCTCCATCATGCCTTTCATATTCACAGAACCACTCCCTGTGGGGAGTCAAATGAAAGATTGTGCTCGAGTCAACAATCCATGCCTCATGATCTGCATGTGTGCTTGATGAATCCAAGCACACATCCCCCCCTTCTTTCAAGGAGATTTTTGCTTATGTATAAGGAAGGAGCATCTTCGAATCCCTTCCCTCTCTCAACGTTTTTGGATCTACATTACTTCTTGTAGTACCCTTCTTTTCCACATCTCCAACACACATTTACAAACTTTCTGGAAGATTTAGATCTCCCACTTGAGGACTTGGATCTATTTCTTTCCTAGGAGTGTCCTCTTGCAAATCATGCATCTGTGCTTTGTCCTTCCATGTGTTCTTTGTCATTGAAACTTAAATTAGTTGTATTACTACCTATTGCCACAACCAGATTATCCCACGAGTATGGTAAAGAACACAATAAACTGATACACTTATCTTCATATGAAATTTTAATATCAATAGATAATAACTAACTTACCATAGTATTGAAGGTGTTCAGATGCTCTGTCAATGAGTTTCCATCTTTGATCCTTAGGTTATACAACTCCTTTGGTACGAAAACTTTATTTACCAGGGACTTAGACTGATACAAAGTCCCCAACTCATCCCATATTGCCTTGGTTGTAGTTTCCCCTGACACATTCAGTAATACTGAATCTGAGAGACACAAACAAATTGTGCTCTTCACCTTTCGATCCAACTTTTTCCATTCTTTTGTTGACATTCATGTAGGTGCAGTACCTGTATCCATCGCGATCCACTGATCTTTGTCTACCAACGGGTCTTCCATCTTGAGCTTCCACAACCCAAAAATTTTCCCATTAAATTTATCGATCTCTATTTTCGAACCGATCGTCATTTCTTTTCACCTAAAGAATCAATACTGCATATCTCCCACTGTAATAAGGATTATCACAAACCCAAGCCAAAACCATGACCACAAAGCATTCCCTTGAAGTCATTAACCTCGCTCTGATACCAAATGTATATTTTAACCTTGTATAATTAATTATTATAAACATATTCTTAATAAAATAGAAAAGATACAATGGCGCACACACGCATTACACACAGATTTTTACTCTGGAAACACAAACCGAGAAAACCAACAACCTGTTTAGAGCCACACCTTTAATCTTCTATTCATCATCATCATTGTTTACAATACAATATACATATAGGATCCCGTGGCATCCAAATCCCTAATTCATTGACCCATATTAGTCAACAACCCTAATTCCTTAACCAGAATTAGACAACCATCGACAAAAACCATGTGTCAACAAACCGCCAAAAAATGGATGCAAATAAACGCCAAAAACGAACAAAACCCCCCCAGACCAACTTTGTTCCCATACCAGTGTACAATATATGGGATCAGTTTTGTAAAGAATATAACACATACCCAATAAAGGAGACCATCATCCACATAGAGCACTAGCTGCTACAATATTTGCAAGCCTATAGTAAGCTACAACAAACCATACATTACAAGTGGATGGGGGTTTTTACAACAATTTCATCTAGTCATCAGGTATAAGAATGTCGAGAGAAACAAATTGGAAAACATGCTTTCAAGGCCACCCACATCCAAGATTACAAATTTGGTCAGTCTGATGCACATTGATCCTTTTACCCATGATGCATACAAAGAGGCATACGCAGAAGATGAGGACTTCAAGGAGGTGTTTCAACAACTATAGGGCCAAATTCATATAGAAGAAGGTGACGAAAAGGCTAACTATAATTTCCATAATAGGTTACTCTACAAGCTTTATGTCCCTAGAGGTGAACGAATGCAACTTATCAGAGAGGCTCACACCTCAAAGGTTGTAGGAGATTTTGGTGTTGGAAAACAATTGTTGACTTACAAAGGTATGTGTATTGGCCCATAATGGAAGAAGATGTAGCATGATCTAATAGAGGATGTATACTTTGTTGTACCAACAAGTTGAGTAATATGAAGCAAGGTCTATACCACCCCTTACTTGTACCCACTCGACCTTGGGAAAACATTTCCATGGATTTTGTGGGAGGTTTATCAACAACCAGGAATGGACATGACTATCTATTTGTGGTAGTTGATAGGTTCAAAAAGATGTGCATTCTCATGACTTGTAAAAGGACCATCAAAGAAAAAGAAGCAACAAAAACGTTCTTTGAACAGGTCTGGGTGCATCTTGGGATACCAAGGAGTATCATCTCATACATGGATACCATATTTCTTAGTACATTTTGGACTACAATGTTGGAGAAGATGAACAATAAGTTGAAGAGATCTACAACATTCCATCCACATACAGATGGGGAGACATAAGTAGACAATAGGACTTTGGTGCAACTTTGGAGGGGTTACAACCAGAAGCATCATAAGACTTGAGATGCAAATTCGATCTACATACAACACTATTATAATAAAGTAGTCCACACTTCTACTGGTGAGTCACCTTTTGAAACTTGCTTTGGATGTTTTCCACCTTCACCCTTGGATGTTGTATATGGACAAGAATGAGGAGTGAGGGAGGACCTCACATGAGATGCATTGAGAGTAGACAATTTTGTTGAGAAGATTAGGCAAATCCATTTGCAAGTACATGAGATGTTGAAGAAGTCACAAAAAAATACAAGGCCAGACATGATCAACACAGAACCAGGAAGTCATTCAATGTGGGAGATAGATTTTGGTTACAATTGAACAAAGAAATACTACACGATCTTTGAAAGAAGATCAAGGCTCTGGGGTATGGACCTTTTGAGATATTGGAGAAGGTGGGAGATAATTCCTATAGACTTAGTTTACCCCCATACATGCACATTTACTCAATATTGAGTGTGGATAATCTCAAACTCTACGAGCCTTTCATGTTGGATCAAGAGGAGGAGCAGGTCCCACCTTCCATAGATGACTTAACTCTAGATGCTTAGGCAGAGTTGACAGAGGCCAAAGTTTTGCAGAAGCAGTCCAACACTAAAAGACATGGGCAACATGACCTTTGGCAGATTGGGTTGAAAGGACAACTTCCCGACAAAGCAAAGTGGTACTCTAGGGAGAAGGTAGAGGAAAATTTTCTTCACCTCATTTAGTAAATATTTTGGGGACCAAAATCCTCCCTCAACGAGGAGGTATGATTTGGATTGGATCATTATATTATTTCTCATCTATCTCGATGCTTTTAGAGTGGAAAAAATTGGAGGAATCAACTTGCAGGTTCATTTTAATGGAAAGTCTGAGTTTGGAAAATTGGGGTTTGAAACCTTCAAGAGACATTTTTAGAAATCAAACGATATTTTTTGGGGTCAAAGATTTCTAAACTTTAGCTAAGATCCCTTGATGTTATTCTACACACCGAGACCTTTTAAACAATGCAAAAAGCACATCAATCGGAGCTTGTATGCAAACGTTATGCCTCTCGCAAGTTGATCTACCATGTTGACCACGATGGTACGAGTGTATGCCATGTCAACCCCCATTGCTCACGCATATGGGGCTAGCCAAGTATGGACTTTCAAGAATATTCTAAAAGGTCCAAAACCTAATCACAATTGAGGGTTGAAAAAGTCAAAACCCTACCCATAGTTTTCTTGGTTGCACTAAATCTATTGAAAATATTATTTACAAAATGTTTTAAAGTGTTAGTTTAATGAATAGTTATTAATGTTTTTAGTTTTCTTTGAAAATATTATTTACAAAATGTTTTAAAGTGTTAGTTTAATGAATAGTTGTTAATGTTTTTATTTTTTTTAAAACTATTATTTACAAAATGTTTTAAAGTGTTAGTTTAATGAATAGTTGTTAATGTTTTTAGTTTTTCTTGGTTGCACTAAATGTATTGAAAATATTATATACAAATATTATATACTAGATTGGGTGAAAATCAACGATGAGATTTGATCCCAATTAGACTCGGTGAAAATCAACGTCCCCCACCAATCGGCCAAGTTCTTGATTTTTATTACAACGTACAAAACTTATAATCGTTGGGACTTCACTAAGGAAGATTGAAAGGAGAAGTAAGTGTCCATGTTGCTCGTAAGTTTTTAAAATCCCATTCTTCTTTTTATAGTTTATTAATTGGAAAAGGAGTAATAGCACGAGGTTGGAGGCACTAGAGTGGTTAACGATGTGTTTAATGGCATATAGATTATAAAAAAGAACATAAGTTTTAGAGGTTATATATGATTATCAAGGGAAAATCATTGTATAAAAAAATTATAAAAGTTTTAGAAATTTATAAAAATATAGTGTGGGATTATTTTGATGGAGCCAATTAAGCCAATGCTAGAATTTGTTGAGCACAAGTCTATATATTTTTAAGAGACAATTATGAGATCAAATTCAAAGCAATTGTAAGATAGGGAACAAATAATAGAGGAGAAATTTATGGGTTGTGGTTCATCTCGAAAATAGTAATAGAGTGTGTTTAAGCAAGTTTATAGATAATACGTGACTTCAAACTTTTCTTGGATTGGGTAAATGGTAATATCAATCTGAAAAATTTACTGTCAATTTTAATAATGGACAAAATTAAAGAGGTGAAGTCAAATTTCATTTAGTTCATTTTAGCACGTCTATAAAGAGCTTAACATGAAGGTAGGTTCATTGTCCAATGAAACACGAAGGATGTACGAAGTAATTGATGGAATTATTCATCAAGTTACTTCTCACTCTATTTATTTATAAACACTTTATGTGTTGATGATCTATTTAATAGTTGTTCTAGAAGTTTTTTTTTTTTTTTAATGTAAATTGTAGTTTAAAAAATAGGATGGTTGATCTTGAAGTCTTTTTGAATGTAAAAGATATTGTGGTGTTTGGAAAACTCTATAGATTTGCTTACACTAAATATTTTTGAGCTCTTTTTTTTTGGGGAGAATGTCATTTAGGCACAACAAATGTTATTGCTTTTCTCCTTGAAATATGAATATACACTTTTTTTTATCTTATGGAAAAAATCTTTAATAATAATTGTTTAAACTTCATTGAATATATAAATAATAATGCTCATTACATGGTCATTTGTTGGTGTTATTGAATTTTATGTATTTAATGTTGATCTTCGTATGATGGTTATTGATATAGATTTTAATTGTTGTTATTCTCACGATGAAACTCAAAAACCACCATTAAAAGTAAGAAACAATGTAGTGTTTGTTGATTACCAATTTATTTGGAGTAGAATAGTAGCATGCTTTCACCTTCACCTCTCCACTGGCATTTATCCTTTCCGGGGGGTGAGGGTGTGCTTCTATGTAGTAGTTAAGTACACACCCTCACACCTTCACCCCAAAAAGGATGGGTGGTAGGGATTGAGGGTGTACATGTATTTGTTTGATCCTCTTTAATGATAATCAAAGATATATTATAATTATTTATTATCAATATTGAACAAAAGAACGAACAAACACATGATTGTAACACCAGAAAACATTAAATAAGGGTGAGCAACTCGAGTGGGCAACGTGGTAAGACAAATTATCATCCACAGATTTATAAAGAGAATGGTGACTTTAATTCTTCCTTAGAACTTCCAATTATTTGCAATCTAAGTCAATATCATTCTATGGCATATGGCCAAATTCACACAAACTTGCATTAGGATCCATGTTGACATAGTTTAAAAACACATTCCTTATATGGCCCTACAACTAAAGAGAGGGCATCATCCTCTTATTTTCAACCACACCTTCATGGGCTAGCATCAACCTTGAATGAAGAGAGGTTGATTGATATGTACATGGGAGTAGTTTTGCTCCACGCCAACACGCCAACAATGCTAAGTGTGCATGATCAACTTTGTGACAACATCACAATCATAGATTATGCACAAACAACATCAATGAACCAATTGTGCCACTTCGATAACAACTTAGTGTGAGCAATCATTGCCACTTGCAAAAGACTACACAAATGACAATGTAGGTGATCAAAGTTGACCAAGCCAACCATAAACAACCTAAAAACCCAAAACAAGGCAATGCTCATCCTTCTACTTAGTTCCACAAGTCCACCATTCAACATGTGGACATTTAACACTTATAGATATCTATCATGCATATTGTGCATTATCCCATTATCCTAGTCTTGTAGGAAATTATTCTCATCAAACTCTCAAGTGAAGCATATTGTGCATTAACCTAGTCCTGCAATTAACTATTCTCATCAAACTCTCAAGTAAGGGGTTAGGGTTATCCCTAAGTGGTTTCTCTACTCTCTTTATATTTGTGAAGCTCGCTCTCCTTACACAATTAAAGTACACAACATATTCCTACTATGACACTACAACTACACCTCAATTTTATGCCCCATTATAGCAATAATAGATTGTGTAACATCACACTAAACTTACGCCCATTGTGTGAATCTATTTTTTTGGGATCCTTCTTAAATTGCTCTCTAATTTAATAGAGAGTAACACATATATAAGTCGCACATGTTAGCAATGTGATTACATGTTTAAGAGAGCTCTCGATATATATGAAAATCAATTATTATGCTATTGTTTTCCAGCAGAAAAATTCTCAATATATTTATATATATGTTGTTCTCAAAGACAAGTACATTGACATAAAATACACCCAACTCCAAACCATTCCAAGAGAAACTAAAATAACAACCACCTCTTAAAGAGCTTGAGAAACATATCCTATCTACTGAACTTCCATTACAAATAGAAAAAATCCTATATTACTCTGAAGAATTCAACCTCCATATTCCAAAACTAACACAAAACCAGTCTCCAAAAAAATAGTAGGATTTCAGACGCTAAAAGAGATGCAAAAAGTGTGAGGGGCCCTCATGTCCTCCAATCCATTTATTATACTTGATATTCTCTTTTGGAGACTGAAGAGATTTTTTGGATAAAGCATCTGCTACCTAGTTTTGTTCCCTGAATATATGAGCAAACATGAGTGTATTGAATGATGTTGCTATTTCCATAATTTTGTCCTTCCAACTCACTAAAGAGGTGACATGTAAATTTCCCTTGCAATTCAGACAGTCAATCACTATTTTTGAATCTCCAAAGACTCGTAGATGTTCAAAGTCCAGCCAAATGCGAAGGTTAAGGTCACCCAAATGCCTAGAAGTTTAGCTCTTGTGTTTGTACCGGGGCCACAATTGAGGCTCCACTTGTAGCTAATGTTTCCAGAATATTTTATTACACCCCCTGCCCCACTCAAGAACCAGTTGCTTGAGCTGTACCATCAAACCATCCCACATTAGGCAGAGCATAACAAGGAGTCTTTAAGATTCTAAGACACTTCCCTTTCCGAGAACCCAAACCTATAGAAATTTCCAACATCCCCAGAATTTTTAAACAACCGCTTGTATAGAAGGGGTACCATTTTCGAAGATTTTTTTGCTTCTTTCCAGCCAAATAAACCAGCAAACCAAGGAGGGTAGAGTACTGAAGTTCCTCTCCTTATTAATCCAACCATCATAACAGTTAATTAAATTGTTACCATCCCAAATAGAGTTTATAAGAAGTGCATATTTTATCTTTTTCCACACATGTTGAGTGAAAATACAATTGACGAACAGATGCAAGTCTGTCTCAGAATCCATGGAACATAAGTGACAAAGGCTTGGTCCTTCCCAACCTTTTTTTTGAAGGTTATCCCATGTTAGGATTTTATTCTTCACTGCGAGCCAAGTGAATAATCTGATTTTTAAGGCAACATCCCAAGACCACATATGCCTCCTCCATCCTCCAGACTATTGCTACCAAAGTTTTTTTGCTAAAGCATTATAAACATTTTTAACTGATAGGATGCTCGAGTTGTCTCCACTAGTCCAAATTAATTTGTCTTCTCTTTGCTGGAGTTGGATCCTCGATCCAATTAAAGCCTTACAAAAAAAAAAACCCATTCAAGAGCCAAATCACCCGATAGTTCCAAATCAGAACTGTCTTTCCACTGAGCAATTACTTACCCCATCGAGGTTTGTGCACTGGCTTGAGAAATATATCTGATATTTTTAATCTTTAAGGCCGACAAAATATCTCGAGAGAGCATAGAAGCATTCCCAAGGCTCGATATCTTGTCTTGCCCAATTAAAACTGAATATCCATTTCCAGGATTCCAACTTAACCAGTGAGTGATAAGGGGAAGAGATTTTAGAAGTTTTTTCCAAGTATGTGAAGCTAAGGGCTGACTAGTCATGGTCGATCTGAAACAAGTAGAGACAGATAAATAAGGGAGGTATTTATCCTTGATCACCCTGTGCCAAATCCCATCCTTCATTAGGACACACTACAATGAGTTTGCAACCAACGCTCAGTTAAAGTGGTGAATATTTCTAATACCCCAACCACCGAAAGACTTTGGTTTAGCTAGCACCTCCCAACTACAAAGGTGAAAGTGATGAGAATTACTACCACTCGATCAAAGGAATTCAAAAATCAATTGGTGAATCTTATTAAGCACAGATATTGGGACCCCCACCAGAGCCATCCAGTAAATTGGTTGGGTTTCCAACACCACTTTTACAAGGATGCAGTGACCACCTATTGATAACCAGCTATTACACCAGTGTCCGATCATGTTTTCAAATTTAGCTAAAAGCCATCTCCAATCATCAAACTTGTATTTCTAAGCTTTTAATAAATATTCTAGGTATTTGAAGCCTTCATCCAGGTCAACAAAATTAAAAGAAAAATATTCCTTAAACTTGTCCAACATCTCCCCTTGGATGCCCAAGTGGTGGAAGATAGATTTACTCATATTTAATTTAAGACCCAAGGCACAACATAAAAGATCCAATAGGGATTTTATCTCCTTCCACTCCTCTAGGGAGGCCTTTGTCATGATGAGGATGTCGTCAACAAAGAAAGGATGGAGAATTTTTACAATCCTGGAAACCTTTACCCTTGTCAGGCTTCCCTCAGTCTGAACTTTTTTCAACAACATGCTGAAACTTTTCACAACAAAAATGAACAGTAAAGGTGACAATGGACAACCTTTCCTTAAACCTATGTCACTCTGAAAAAAGGGGGAAGTCTCACCATCTATAAGAACAACAAAGGAGTAACTAACTACACAGCTCATAATCTAGTTGATAGAAGGAAAACTAAAGCCTGTTTGAACGAGGATAAATCTTAAAAAGTCCCAGTTTACATAGTCATAGGCTTTTTTTAAGTCCAACTTTAAAATTAGAGCCTTCAAATTTTTCATTTTTATACTGTGTAAACATTCTTGCATCGTCCCAATAACATCCAATATCTTCCTGCCTTTTAAGAAGCCTAGTTGTTCACTCAACAATGACCTCGAGAGGATAGGCTTGAATCTATTTGCAATCACCTTTGCTATCAACTTATAGCATAAGTTACAGAGTGTTATGGGTCTGTAGTCTCCAAAAGTCGAAGGTTTGTTTTCTTTTGGGATCAAAGTCAGAAAAGTGGAGTTTAGAGAGCTTATAACCTTACCTTTGATCCTAGAGTCCTCCACTTACTCCAACAGATCAAAGAAATGAGAGAATAATTCAACCATCCAGCCATCAAAGCCCAGACTTTTATCTTTTACAAAACACTTCATGACTTCGTTAATCTCTAATTTTGTACAAGGTCTATCAAGATGTAAAGTATCCTCCTCATTTACAAAACGAGGAAAAAGACTGGCTGCAAAAACTTGATCCACTAAGGAGGGATGGTCGCCAATTTCAAATAGACCTTTAAAGTATCTTTTAGATTCTTTTTTAAGTGCCTCTTGACCCACGTGTCTCTGTCCATCCTCATCCAGAATCTCCCAAATATGCTTGTTATTCCTTCTAGCACTTTCAAAGCTATGAAAAAACCTTGTATTTTGATCACCACTGTTCAACCAAATAGCTCTACTCCTTTGTCTCCAGAGTTCTTCATCATGGAGAAGTAATGAATTTCACTCTTCCTCCAAATTTTTAAAGTGGCAGTCAATATGAGGGTCCCTCCCATCTCTCGGAAGTGAAGAAAGTGCTACACGTATCTCCTCCTTTAGAGTTTCTAGTCTGAAGAGTTTTGCCCTTCTTTGAAGCTTTACCCAGGATTTAATCTGGGTTTTTAACACTTTCAATTTCCACACAAATCTTTGTTCGATATCAGATTCCACCAAAAAACCTTGATCAAGCCAAACATCTTTAACTATAGAATTGAACTCTTCCTCCACCAACCAAGACGGGTTTAACTTAAAAGGGTAGGCCGAAGGAAACTAAAGAAATTCAAATTGTGCAAATACTGGTGCATGATCCGAGATAAAAGGGTATTCCACCCAAGATCAATATCTACCCACTTCACTTAACAGATTCTCTGATACTAAAATACGATGCAACCTTTTTGCAATGTTGTCGACCCCTTCTCTTCCATTCCTCCACGTGGGAGACAAAACATCCGGTAGAAAATCCACTAAGTGATTTTCCTGGAAAATATCTTTAAAGAAGCTAGCAATCTTGTCAAGATGTGCTCCCCAGACCTCGTCGGCTCTAGTAGTGAAGTTTAGATCCCTTGTAACAATCAATTTTTTATAAGTCAATAATCCTCTAGAGGCCACATGTTCCCAAAAATCTTTCCTCTCGTTGCAA
Organism: Picea sitchensis; assembly: GCA_010110895.2. Taxonomy (NCBI): domain Eukaryota; kingdom Viridiplantae; phylum Streptophyta; class Pinopsida; order Pinales; family Pinaceae; genus Picea; species Picea sitchensis. Next base: position 28,974 of record SNQJ01S0011867.1, on the reverse strand, counting down.
GGCCCATATACATTGAGCAGACAAATATGCTTGTTATTCTCCAAAGAAGAGCCAGAGAGTAAAATTCCTCCACAACACAGGAAAGGATCCAGTACAAGTTTATTAGGGTCCCACGTCACCAATAACCGACCAAAGTTTCGAATTGAACTAACATCACAAGATAACCAGCTTGGATAAAATTGTAACATAAACATCCAAGATTTTTTTTCATCAACAAGAGTTTCTTGTAAGAAAATAATGTCAAGTTTTGTCTTTCGCAACAATCTGCGCATGGAGGCCACTTTCAGGGTCCCCCCCACCCCTATGAGATTTAAGGAGAGTAGTATCATGGATTGGCCCTAGCAAGGGATTTCATGCCTCTAAGCGCCATGATGTCAGTAAGAGTAGAAGTAAGAGAGTTAGGTACATGAGGCAAACAAGTAGTTTTTTTGCGTGCACTCCTCATGTTTATGGGTGAGGTATCGAAACCCAGACCCTTTGACCAAGAGAAATCAGAGGCCAGACCCACACCAGGATTTTCTAAACGCCCTGAAAGACCAGGAGATCCGGGAAATTTTAATACATTCCTCCCTTGAAAAGTAGGGATAGGGAGAGGAGTAACAACCTCTCTGTGCAAAGGGACTAGAGACTCCAAGGCCTCCCCCAGGGAGCACTTTCTAGGCTCCGACTCCCTGTAACCCGACAAAAGAAAACAATCCCTCTCTGTCTCACTATTCAAACCCCCAACCCTCAGAGAATCCAAATCCTCTAGAGTTATATAACCCCTAGAAGGAGGGGATTTACATGCAGGTATTACATAGTGTACCCTATTATGCTATTTGGATTAAGCTTGTTCACTATTTTTCATCATTTTTTGTTTTTTCATTATAAGCGGTTTATTTCTTATGCATACAAGGATTATACATTATGAAGTTGGTCTTGGAGTATGACCTAAAATTGATTTTTCTTGGCTAAGAGATCTTCTTCCTCACACGTAAGGAAATAGGTTAAGGTCCCAAGACCAAGAGGCATTTGGCAGGAGTGAAAGTCTGCCCCTTATGGCCTTCCAACGGGTTATTCTAGGTGGCATGGTTTTCCTTGAATAGTGATGATGAGTTAGCCTATATTCATGGATAGTAGCCAGTGATGCATGTCCCCACTGCTAGATTACATACTAAGTTATGATGGGTTCTCCCACTGTGAAAAAAAAATGAATTTTACATTATGAAGACTTTATATTATAATATTCTTGTTTTTTATTCAATACCTTGTTTCTTTAATACCTGTTATTTATTAGAGGTGTGTTATTATGGGACTCTCTCTCTCTCTCTCTCTCTCTCTCTCTCTCTCACACACACACACACACATATATATTTGATTTTATAGTGCATATTGCATGGTTTATTTTGCATGGTGTTACACATCAAAATTACTCACTTAAATAATGTCGCAAGTGTCGTCATTACAAGTGTTGTAAGTGTCGCATCTTGACCACTAGTTTCGCAAACATCATACTTCCATATTGCCTATGTCATGCCTCTAACGACATTGTAAAGACACTTAAGACACCTCAAAGACTAGTCTTGAAGAAGAGAAATCACTTGACAAGGAGTACAAGCCTTTTGCCACTGAAAAAACTACTTAAAAATGAGTTTTGGAAGGCAGTGCTCCCCTACCCATTGTCACAACTATCTTGTTTCAATACCTGTGTCAGTCCATGTTCATTTGATTCACTAATTACATCTCTATGTCTGTTTCGTGTCGTTGATGGGGGATACATCAAGTCCCTCCTTTGACGAGTCTATTCCTGTCGAATTCAACACAATATCCAGGAGCTAGACTTAGAAACTAGTTAGTACTTTGGGACCTGCATGCCTCAATGGCAGACCTCCTCACATCCGACAGTAGGCTTACATCATTGACCTCTGATCACGTAGATCCACTGTGTATTTTCATGGCTACGATCAGTTCATGTCATGGAAGTATAGATCCACGTTGTATGTTTAGTGGCTATACCCTTTTGTCAATATAATTATGGATCCACAGTGTATTTTATGGCGGCCATACCTAAAAAGTCTTTATCACTCAAGCATAGGTATGCATGCCTTGGGTTTGGAACATGTCATAATATTTGTTTGATGGTTGTGTGCAACTTCTACCAGGTTCTCCGCGTCCATACCCTTGCTCGAAAAAGTCTACAAAGTACTTCAGTCATCATCGTCTTCTGACTTCGCACTTTGGGGGGCAATCTGTTACACATCAAAATTACTCACTTCAATAGTGTCGCAAGTGTCATCATTACAAGTGTTGTAAGTGTCACATCTTGTCCGCAAGTGTCGCATCTTGACCACAAGTGTCGCAAGTGTCACAAACATCATATTGTCATCTTGCCTATGTCGTGCCTCTAACGACATTGTAAAGACACTTAAGACACCTCAAAAACTAGTCTTGAAGAAGAGAAATCACTTGACAAGGAGTACAAGCCTTTTGCCACTGAAAAAACTACTTAAAAATGATTTTTGGAAGGCAGCGCTCCCCTACCCATTTTCAAGGAGCGACGACGCTCCCTAGCCTTCTTTGGGAGAGTGTTGAAACACTATGTGCAGCCTTTTGGGGGACCGCTACCCTTCCTGAGCGAATTTTGGTTTGTTGAGATAAATCAGGGAAGAATCCCCTCAATCTTTGAAGTTGGTTGGATTCAAATATGAGTTCAAGGCATGATCTTAGGGAAGATCCACAACTAAAGGAGATGAATCCTCAACTTATCCCAAAGATATCTCAAGTGGTTGGGCCTCTCCAAGCTTATATAAGGAGGCCTTCCCATGGTGAAATGTACATGAAAAGATTGGAAGTATGAAACCTATGATCTCATAGGCAACATACAATACATGGTACTCGATAGAGTTTGAGAGAAGCACCTAACTTATGATCTCATAAGGAAGGGATGGAGGAATTGTGAAGTATCAAACTTATGATCTCATAAGGGAGATATCATTGAAGCAACAACATTCTATGTGGATTATTTGAGCAAGGGTCTAGACAAAGAGAGCTTGGTGAAGCTACTGCACTACATCCATGGCTGTAAGCACCACTTTGTTCTCATTAATATAAATCTATGCTTGGCTTGTTTCCTTTAAAAGTTTGCGTACATTTCATGAACTTGTCTCTAGTAGATAGATATGTTTTTGAGCTAATCTCAGTAGAATAGGAAGTTTGTTGTATCTTTGTTTCTTCTACAAGACTTATTGAGGAGCTTAGGATCGAAGCTCAACCTGGACTGTGCGAGGACAAACGCCATTAAAAAGGTACACTTTTCTTCTTCCTCTTCATACATTAGATTAATTAGATCTAAAAGGAATGTCAGTGTCCACAATAGCATTTTCTGTCTTGGTCATAGGGGTCTAGTATCTAAGAGAGAATCCACTTGTCCGCAAGGGGATTTCTCTGTAACAGAAATTGGCGACTCCGCTGGGGATGAGATTTGATTTTTGTTTCCTTTCCTAGATCTTGTTTTGGCCCTTTTCCCATTTATTGACCTTCTCCATACTGTCTTTTATTCTTAGATCTGATTGATTGGCCCTTGATTTCATCACCTTCAAGTTGATTGACTGAATTTGCTTGATTTTTTTACTTTCTGGGCATTTTTTCTGAATTTTTTAGAAGCCAACACCCCCATACCTTTGTTACCAGAGCATTGGCACTCCCTACTGGTCTCACACATAGCGTTGGAACGCTCTAGTGCCCCTTACACCAGAGCGGTGCCCCTTTTCTGTGAAAAATCCTTTAGGGTTTCTTTCTCTAAGGTTCAATTTTTGCTTTTGGCACTTGCTCAGGGTCTTATCATCTTAGTTTATCTTTATCTTAGCCTTCAACACTCTGCTTTCTAAGAATTGATCACTTTTTGTTTGGAATTTTGACTTTTTCTTTCCTTGCCTTGAAGTCACTCTTTGTCTTTGTTGATTTAGAGTCAACTTATTGTTTTCTTCTCATTTATCTCACTGAGTGTAAGCTTTTGTGAGGAAATTCAAAGGTCTATACACCGTTCCATTTGATCTTTGAGGTCATCTTCCCAAGAAATTAAGTTTTGAGTGGTTTCTCTATTCTCCCTATCTTTTCTTGGATTCTTCTTCGGATTTTATTGTCTTCCTTGAATGCTCGCATTTAAAGTAGCAGAATTACATGTTTTTTTGACATTTTGGGACATTGTGCATTTGAAATGATGAATGTTTTCTCCTTCTCGTAGCATAGATTTCATCGAAATGAAAATAGTGCATCTTCATCTCTTTGCATAACTTTTGAGTCGGTCAAAACACCATATTGTCCACGCCATTTTCCTTCTGAGTAACAACAACTTTAAAAATCAAACGCTAAACTAAAAATTTATTAGACATTTTTACATTTTCTGGTAGCAAACCTACATTAGATTAGTTGTATGGATTTGGAATAGGTGTGAAAGATAACTTTACAAAGCTGCAAACAAACATAGGGTCTTGTGTTAGGGAGCGGTGAAATCCAATTGCTACACTTTGTCCTGGGAAGCCCTTCTCACACAAGGGTCAATCACGAGGTCACATTAAGATTGACAGAGTTACTCACCCTGCTTTGTTGGCCTTGGTGTAGATATTGTGTGTATTATGGGGGTCGCTTGAAGGTATACCCACAATGATGAGTGGAAGCCTTTCAAGTTGATTTCGAGCTAGATACCCTACCCTTGCGCGTGGATTGGACTGTCGACTATTTCCCCAGGCATCACTGTTGTAGTTGGTAACCTTAGTGGCCTATCTCTTTAGGGTCTTTACACAAGGTGACTGTGGAGGGGCAAGTCTTCACAGTACCTGGAATCGACGTTGACCATAATCACTTGGGCTCCTTGGAGGGTATACCCACGATTATGTGTGGGAGCTTGCACCAAGGTGTAAGTCCGTTAAGCAGGTCGTCAACGTAACTATTTCTTGAGCTTAATCACCACCTATTGGTGACTATTTCCTCTTTTATAGGGACCTATGTAGTAGTTTCTCTTAGTGTAGCATGGTGTTGACATGGGGAAAATCCCCTCCTTGATAGCAGGGGTTCTCGCGAACATGAAGTCGTAATTATACCTCACGATGATTGGAATAGGGATCTGGATTCTGTCCCAACAACCATTGCTAGAATTTAGTTATGAAGATGAAAATGTTAAATGCAACGACAATAAAATCTATGTGCAAGATGTAGTTATAATATACCTATCATAGCTAGGAACACATATCTAAACTAGTAAACACAAAACCAAGCACACACCTACATAAACTTCATGATTAGAAAGCTATTTAAGAAAGAATAACGAAAATATACATAAACAATAAGGAAGTTAAGAAAATTCTATAACCAAATTCATGTTTGTAGTTTTAATTTCACCACAAAAAAACATGTTTTAAAAGCATAATTAAGAACATGAATTTCTAACAAACTTTGTCCTATACGATGACTCATAACAATAAATTTATTCATTTCTATGTCCATTGTGATATGGCACATTCCCTAAACTCTTCTCTCTTGCCCCACGTTGCGAGGTTGAAAAGTTTCTATGTTTTGACTCTCTCCAATATGGTACATGCTACCTACAGTTTCGCTTCAATACTTTTGTGAAGTGTCTTCAATAGTTTCATAAAACATTTTATTTCACAATGCATCACGATATCCAAAAATTTAGATTTGTGCACCATTTCAAATCATTCAATCTTATTAGTCCATGTTGTAGGCATAGAAGGACTATAGCGATCGATAATTCGTTGACCTCGTATTAGTTTGTCCTTTGACCACAAATATTTGCATAATATCTAATGTTGGAACTAGGGAACAAAAAACATTGATTTTTATATAATAAAAAGTACCATATATTTCATGATCTGATTGGATAACATATTGGAGGTCTTATTGTCGACTTCACTTTTCCCAATGTTTTATATGTTAGCATATCCAAACTTTTTGATTGTATACAGTCTTTTGAATCATATATTTTCTTATTCATTGCTTGAAGGTGGATTAATGCTAGCATTAGTTCGAATGTTTGTCTTAACATTTTCCGTTAGCTAAATTTATCCCAATGTTTGATATGCTAACGTATACAAGGTTTGTCTATTTTTAATTATTATTAAGTAATTAATGTACGTAAAGAGGCTTGCCACATGAATTCTTTCTTAAATGTTTACACAGCGCGAGACCCTTGGACGGTTCTGACAGCCTTAAATGTTTACCTAACAGGCCTCCGAGCCTTAAATGTTTATTTAACATGTATATCACGGAACAGGCTGGACATGAAAAATAAAAATACATTTGAATAATTAATTAAATAAAATTTAACAAAACATTATCACATATTAATAATGAATACGATATTTAATATTAATATTATAGAATAGATATCATAAATTTAATTTATAGTTTATTTATTAATATTAATATAAAATAGTATATACAAGTATATATCCATTTTAACTTTAGAGTCAAGAAGGATCAATTTCTAGGTACAAACCTTTATTATCATAAACAAAATCAAAATTTCAAAATTCCAAATTTACATTTAAAAACGTTAAAAATAATATTAAATAAATTTTAAATAATTGTTTATACTATTCTTTAAGTAAAAAGTGTTATAGTATTATATAAATTACTATAAATATTGGTTCTATGTTATAATATTCTATAAATTACTCAATCTCATGTATATGACGGAGTTGTTGGGTGCAAAATGTATATGACCAAAGTGTTGGGTGCAAGATGTATATCACGGAACAAGTGGAACATGAAAAATGGAAAATAAAAATAAATATGAATAATTAATTGATTGGATTGGATAACAGATTGGAGGTCTTATTGCTGGCTTCGCTATTCCCAATGTTTTATATGTTAACATATTTGATAGTATACGGTCTTTTTGAATCATATATTTTCTTATGCATTGCTTGAAGGTGGATTAATGCTAGCATTAGTTCGAATGTTTGTCTTATCATTTTCTGCTAGCTAAATTTATCTCGATGTTTGATATGCTAGCGATGTTTGATATGCTAGCGTATCCAAGGTTTGTCTATTTTTTATTACTATTAAGTATTAAGTTTTGACAACGTTAAATGTTTACCTAACAAGCCTTAGAGACTTAACATGTATATCACTGGACATGAAAAATAAAAATAATTTTGAATAATTAATTGAATAAAATTTAACAAAACATTATCACATATTAATAATGAATACAATATTTAATATTAATATTATAGGATAGATATCATAAATTTAATTTATAGTTATTTATTAATATTAATATAAAATAGTATATACAAGTATATATCCATTTTAACTCTAGAGTCAAGAATGATCAATTTTTAGGTACAAAACTTTATTATCATAAACAAAATCAAAATTCCAAAATTTCAAATTTACATTTAAAAAAGTTAAAAATAATATTGAATAAAATTTAAATAATTGCTTATACTATTTTTAAGTAAAAAATGTTATAACATTATATAAATTACTATAAATCTTGGTACAATGTTATAATATTCTATAAATTACTCAATCTCATGTATATGACGAAATTGTTGGGTGCAAAATGTATATGAAGGAAGTGTTGGGTGCAAGATGTATATCACGGAACAAACTAGACATGAAAAATGAAAAATAAAAATAAATATGAATAATTAATTGAATAAAATTTAACAAAACATTATTACATATTAATAATGAATTTCATATTGTCCCCGAGGTGTAGGACAGTCGGTGACGGAGTGTGTTGTTAAGCCACTCCGTGATGTTAAAGTCACCGGTTCGAAACCTGCGGGGACAAAAAATCCAACCATGTTAAGGGTTGGTGTGGCTCAGTAGGTCTGCGAATCGGTGATTTTGGCTAGATACTTACAGTCCTTGGTTTCTCAAGCCTGTGGAGTTAATCGAGGTCCTGCACAAATTAACAAACAAAAAAATAATGAATTTCATATTTTAATATTAATATTATAGAATAGATATCATTAATTTAATTTATAAATCTTGGTACAATGTTATAATATTGTATAAATTACTAAATCTCATGTTGATACATAAGCATGACTATAAATGTGAACCCACCAGTCCACCAAACTCCTTGATCGAATTGTTGGGTGCAAAATGTATATGACAGTGTTGGTGCAAGATGTATATCACAGAAACAAATAAAAAAAAAATGTGAATAATTAATTGAATAAAATTTGTGTTGGGGGTTGTAGTATTTTTTTATTTTAAGTTTTAGAAGTAAAGTTGATTTGAGAGATAAAGAGATCCAATCCATAATAATAATTTATTTACATCTTTGTTCTCTTCTTTTCAATATAGGCACTCCACCAGCTATTCCAAAATCTCACCCTAAAAATGGGAGGCCCCCCAAAATCACCTAGAGATCCTTTAGTTATATGGAAAGAAACAGAAAAAAAAGAGAAGAGAGAGAGATGCAAAATCCAAATAGAGTTAGAAACATTAGAAAAAGAGTGAAAGAAAGAGAGGCATTAAAAACTCAAAATAGAGTTAGAGGAAATGATTGATAAAAAATTAAAATTACCATTCAAACTCAAATAGAGGATAGATTCTTAGGGTTCAAGAAATGGAATTATAAGTCAGTGATAAAAGTTCAGTCAGCCAATGGTGTCCTTGCTAGTAGTAGTAAAAGAAGAATTAAAAAATAAATCACAAATTGATACAGAAAACACCTCATAGAAGCAAGAGGCTAGGAAAGATGAGTGATCACAAAGATAGAGGTGATGCATTGTGAAGTAAGTTGTAATGACCATAAATATAACATACTTAGTAAATCTCCAAGCTTAAAGGGTAAGGAATATTTATGGAAAGTAGAGCTACTCATTCAGAAGACCAGGCTGAATTAAGGAAGGAAGTTCAAAAGTGAAAAGAAGCCAGGAAAGAAGGAAAAAATGGGCAATAATTAGAATCCCAGCTATTGTTACATATGGAGACCGGAAGGATAATAATAAATAGGAGTTTTGGGACACTTGGGATCCCTTTTTGAATTTTCATGGCTTTCCATGGCTTAAGGTCCTATGATAAATTGGATCATGAGTGGTATTGATATTATCTATCCTTCTAAATTTGAAACTTGGGAACATGAAGTGGAGTCCCTAACATGGAAGGATTTGTCTTGTGGTGGCATGGAACAAAAAATCCCACAGGTAAGAGGGCGGTAGGCATAGCTTGTTATATTAGAAAAAACATTTCTCCTCACATTCCACTTCATAAAAGATTGACCCTCTTAAAATCAATACATTTGGATAGAAATTTCAAACACCAATGTTAAGAGATGTATATAGCAATTTGTTATTTTGCACCTAATGATTCTACTTTTTTTATGGAAAAATAATCTAGATAAAAATTGTCCCTATAATAATTTAGAACAAGATATTTATAATTTGAAAATGAAGGTAATATCCTCTGCTAGGAGACTTTAATGCTAGGGTACCCAGCTAAACAAACTACTTTTTTAAGTGATGACTCCAACCATAATCCTTTGCTAGTAGATGAGGACCTTGTTTTATCTAATATCTACCAAAGAAGCTCACGAGACCTAATTGAGAATTTGTTTGAGTGCTGAGTTGGTCAAGCTACGCAACTCTCAAGACACAATAATTTGCAATGGAGTAATGAAGTGGCCAAACTCCAGCCAAATGACACAGTATTCATGGGCTATGTAGTAGTGTTGTAGATTATGTGATATGTGATATCCATGTTTCCAACCAAATAACAAAGTTTGACCTTTTAAATGACCATGAGCTCGACTCTGATCACAAACCTTTAACTCTAACTCTAAAATTTTTCATGCACAAAAACTCCATTGAAGAAAATTTTGATAATCAAAGAAATTTGTTTTGACAAAGTAAAGTTGACATTTTCTTAAAGGATTTAAAATAGTAAATTAGAAACTCCTAACTTATAAGGACAAGATTGAAGAACTCTATCAGCAATTTTACAACTACCCTTTCCACTTCCATTAACAAGTTCTCTTCGAGGTGTCCCATAAAAGAGATTGGCCAGAACAACCAACCCTTGGTATGATAAAGATGTAAAATTGCTAGGAAAACCATTAAGGATGCTTCTAATGAGCCCTTAAACTTCGATAAGATCAATATGCACAAAGCCACAATTAAAAGAGGAAAAAGGCATTATATCCAGTAAAAGCAAAGAGCAACTTTCACAACTATACAAATTGGATCCTAAGAAGTTCACAGATCCAAATTCTAAAACACAATACCAAAGAAAATAATAGGATTCCCTTGTAGTTTGGAATTCCTACCTTAGAATCTTCCCCAGGTTCCTATGCCATGGACACCATTCCCTGTGTCCCTACAATAGGAAGAAGTTTTTCTTTAGATGACATAAAGTTCAGGGTTAAGCGGCTTGCAAATGGGAAGCCATTAAGGCTACCAAAGTGAAGTTACCCAAAATCGGAAGACCAATCCTTATCAATGCCTTACCATGAGCTCTTCAATTTACTTAGGTCAAAGCGAGGGGCTTCCACCCAAACCACGGATGCAAAGAATATTGTTCCTATTTTTAAAATGGGGATAAAACATTCCCTCTAATTAGGACCATTATGATTAGCCAGATTTTAGACAAGCTTTATGGAATTTTTTGGAAAGAAGATTAACATTTGGCTAGAATGTCACCCCGGTAAAGGCTTCAAAAAGGCTACTGGAGTCGGGTTTAGGAGATATCATTCAATGTGGACATCTTGTTACCTTTAGGATCATTGCGAGGAGGTTTGTACTAAAACCAATCTTTTTTGTTGCTTTCTTAGAAAAGCTTTTGACATGGTTCTAGGAAAAACCTTTGGAAATAAAGTTGGAAGAGAGATAAATTTCCTCTCGAGTTGAGGGTTGTGGTAATAAGGATGTATGAGAATGTTATTGCTAAGTTTAAAAGCTGTGAGGAGCTAGTCAAAAGAGATTAGCTGCAATATGAGGGTCAAACAAGGTTGTCCCTTGTTCCCTACCCTTTTAGCATATACATTGATAAATTAGAAGAATGCTTGGAAAAAGCGGGTTATGTCGGCCCTACTCTCACTATAGTCGTAAATGCTTCTTTTTGCCGATGATATTGTTCTTATGGCAAGGAGTCCCCATGATCACTCTTGAAAACCAACTAAGAATCCTCAAGGATTTTTGCTCCAATATAAGGTCATGGCCCATTAGCTGACAAGACTAAAGGTCTTGATTGTGCGTCTAATAATATGCTTATGATACCTTGGTATATATTAACAACTTGGAGGAAGTGACTTCATACAAATATATTGGAATTGATATTCACCACAAGCTTGAGTGGAATTATAGCATTGAGAGAAAAGTTATTGGGGGATGGAGAAGCAATATGGGCTTGAAAACAATTTATGGAAATCAAGTGAACTGGGTTGGGATGAAGAAACTCCTCTTTGAGACTCTTGTTACACCTATTTATTCTTTATGGATGTGAAGTCTAGGGATGGTATCTCTCGTGAATCACGGAGAAAGATGAGAAAATACAAAATTTTTATAACCTAAAATCTCAAATTAAAATCGCCCTATCCATCCTCCTCGTAAAACAAGCCTCTCCCCATTTGGAGCATGGATATGACTAGATATCTAATGTATAAGAACAAGTTAAACAACATGGAAGACAAAGAGGCTACCTAAAATTGCATCAAATCAGTCATAACCACCATCGACTCAGCGAGGATGGAATAAAGGCCTAGGTCTTGACTAAACTATTGGGGAATCATGGGAAGGGAGGAAACCATTTTTACTTGAGAATAAAAGATTTTTAATAAAAAGAAAAGTCAAATCAAAATTTAAGGAAAAAATGTGGTGTGTGATAAAAGAGTTAGAGGAAAAAAAATTTAGAAACTTTCCAAGGTCTTAGGTACTTTTGTTGAGTTAAGAGGTTAGGAAAGGTTAGTAGTGTGATCAATATTTTGAAAATGAGATCTAATATGGGTATAGGTTGGGCAATCTAAGAAGTGCTTTTTCATCTTCAACCTTCTTAGTGTCACAAAAGGTGACACACTCTTTCATCCCATGGCGTTTTGAGAATTGATAAGCCCAGTTTCACTATTAAGGCTTGTGAGAATTTGTTCTCATCTTAGCAATGCTTATTTTTTACACTTTACACTTGACCGTCGGATAGATAATTTTGATCTTTTAGATTAGGGTTGATTAGATCTGTATAATACCTTAATTTTTTTTTCCTCTAACTCTTTATCACACCACATTTTTTCCTTAAATTTTGATTTGATATTTTTAATAGTATCTTTATTTTGCAAAATGGTTTCTTTCTTGATTCCCCAATGGATTTTAAGATCGAGTGATCTTTATGCCATCCTCACTTAGTCGATGGTGGTTATGACTTGATTTTTGAAGAAATTTTAGGTAACCTCTTGTCTTCCATGTTGATTAACTTGTTCTTATACATTAGGTAGCTAGTCATAGCCATGCTTCTCAATGGGGAGAGACTTATTTCACGAGGAGGATGGGATATAGAGTATTTCCTTTAATTTTGAGATTATAAGTTCCATAAAATTCTTTGTATTTGCTCTATCTTTCTCCATGATTCATGAGAAATATATTGAACTTCCGCATCCATAAAGAATAAGAGGTGTAACAAGAATCTCAAAGGAGTTTCTTCTTATCTAACTCAAAGATGAGTTGATTTACAATTGTTTTTCAAGCCCATAATAAGCTTTCCATCCCCAATAATCCCAACTTTTCTCAATGCTATAATTCCAATTGAGCTTGTGGTGAATATCCAATTCCAAGATATTTGTATGAGTCACTTCCTCAAAGTTGTTGTTGAATGTATACAAAGGTATCATAAAGGGATCTTATTGGATTTAATAATCACTTGACCTTAGTCTTATCCCTGTTATTATGATCATACCCATATTGGAGTGAAATCCTTGAGGATTCTTAGTTGGTTTTCAAGATCCTTAGGGGACTCCTTGCCATCAAAACGATATCATCGGCATAAAGAAGAAGATTGATGACTATACAGTGAGAGTAGGGCCGACACAACCTGTTTTTTTTTTCAAGCATTCTTCTAACTTATCAATGTATATGCCACAAAAGGGTAGGGGACAAGACAACCTTATTTGGCTCAGAATGTGCAGTTAATCTCGGGTGTTTTTAAGCTTAACAATGTTCTCATACATGCTTATTGCGGCAACCCTCAACTTGAGAGAGAGGCACTTTTATCTCTTCGACCCTATTCCAAAGGTTTTTCCTAGGAAAAACCTTTGGAACCATGTCAAAAGTTTTTCTAAAGTCCAACAAAACAACAAAAGATTGGTTTTAGCATTGCAAAACTCCTCTTGTCCTAAAAACAGATGGTCCACAGGTTGAATTAACTCATAGAAGCAGAAGCCTGGCCTTTAGCTCTTTTCTTGTGACTTTCTAGGCAAATGTTAATCTTCTTTTCCAAAATAATTCCATAAAAGCACAGCTAAAAGTGGGCTAATCATAATGGTCCTATAATTATAGGAATGTTTTATCCCCATTTTTTAAAATAGGAACAATGAGGCTTTCGATCCGAGGGGTTTGCCAAGAAGCCTGCTTGATTGCTAAATTTAAGAGTTTGTGTATATGAGGGATAAGGATTAGCCCTCCTATTTAAAAATTTCATTTCGGTAGCCTTCAATGTCCTTAGCTTTCCCATTTCTTGGCAGTAACCCCAAACTCCTATGTCATCTAAAGAAAAACTTATTCCTTTGTTAGGGACACTAAGAATGGTGTCCATGGCATTAGGGAACTTCGTAAAATATTTTAAGGTAGGAATTCCGGTCAGTTAAGGGAATCTATTATTTTCTTTAGTAATGCGTTTTAGAATTTGGCTCCAAACTTCTTAAGATCCAACTTGTATAGTTGTGAAAGTTGCTCTGCCTTTTATTGATATAAGTATCTTTTTCCTTTTAATTAGGGCTTTGTATGTATTGATCTTATCCCGAGTTTTAAGAATGCATTAGAAGCATTAGGGCTTTGTATGTATTGATCTTATCGAGTTTTAAGGGCTCATTAGAAGCATCCCTAATGGATTCCCTAACAATTTTACATTCTTTATCATACCAAGGGTTGGTTTTTCTATTATTCTTTTTATGGGACACCTCGAAAGAGAACTTGTTAATAGAAGTGGAAAGAGTAGTTGTAAAATTATGATAGAGTCCTTCAATGTTGTCCTTATAAGTTAGGAGGTTTAATTTACTATTTAAATCCCATGTTGCAGTCGGTCGGGTCGGACTCGTGATACATAACCATGACTATAAATGTGAACCCGCGACTCTGTAATTGTTAGGTGCAAAATGTATATGATAGAAATGTTGGGTGCAAAATGTATATCACGAAACAAGGTGGACATGAAAAATAAAAAAAATAAAATAAAAAATGAATAATTAATTGAACAAAATTTAACAAAACATTATCACATATTAATAATAAATAAGATATTTAATATTAATATTATAGGATAGATATCATAAATTTAATTTATAGTTTATTTATTAATATTAATATAAAATAATATATATCCATTTTAACTCTAGAGTCGAGAATGATCAATTTCTAGATACAAACCTTTATTATCATAAGCAGAATCAAAATTCCAAATTTACATTTAAAAACATTAAAAATAATATTGAATAAAATTTAAATAATTGTTTATACAATTCTTTAAATAAAAAGTGTTATAGCATCCTCACTATAAATATGAACCTGCGACTAGCCAACCCGCAACTCCCTAATTGTTGGGTGCAAAATGTATATCACAAAACAAGCTCTACATGAAAAATGGAAAATAAAAATAAATTAGAATAATTAATTGAATAAAATTTAACAAAACAATATCACATATTAATAATGAATGTTATATTTAATATTAATATTATAGAATAGATATCATAAATTTAATTTATAGTTTATTTATTAATATTAATATAAAATAGTATATACAAGTATATATCCATTTTAAACTTTAGAGTCATGAATGATCAATTTCTAGGTACAAACCTTTATTATCATAAACAAAATCAAAATTCCAAAATTCCAAATTAAATTTAAAAACATTAAAAATAATATTGAATAAAATTTAAATAATTGTTTATACTGTTTTTTAAGAAAAAAATGTTATAACATTATATAAATTACTATAAATCTTGGTACAATGTTATAATATTCTATAAATTACTATAAATCTTGATACAATGTTATAATATTTTATAAATTACTAAATTTCATGTTGCAGACTCGTGATACATAGGCATGACTATAAATGTGAACTTGACTCCGCCAACCTCCGTAATTGTTAGGTGCAAAATGTATGTGATAGAAGTGTTGGGTGCAAAATGTATATAACGGAACCAGTTGGACATGAAAAATAAAAATAAATTTAAATAATTAATTGAATAAAATTTAACAAAACATTATCACATATTGATAATGAATAAGATATTTAATATTAATATTATAGGATAGATATCATAAATTTGTTTTATATTTTATTTATTAATATTAATATAAAATAGTATATAAAAGTATATATCCATTTTATTATCATAAACAAAATCAAAATTCCAAACTTCTAAATTTACTTTTAAAAACATTAAAAATAATATTGAATAAAATTTAAATAATTGTTTATACTATTTTTTAAGTAAAAAATGTTATAGCATTATATAAATTACTATAAATCTTGGTACAATGTTATAATATTATATAAATTAATAAATTTCATGTTATACATTTTGAACCTGTGACTCTGTAATTCTTGTGTGCAAAATGTATATAACGGAAGCGTTGGGTGCAAAATGTATATCACGGAAGACATGAAAAATGAAAAATAAAAATAAATTTGAATAATTAATTGAATAAAATTTAACAAAACATTATGACATATTAATAATGAATACTATATTTAATATTAATATTATATGATAGATATCATAAATTTAATTTATAGTTTATTTATTAATATTAATATAAAATAGTGTATACAAGTATAGATCCATTTTAATTTTAGAGTCAAGAAGCATAAATTTCTAGGTACAAACCTTTATTATCATAAACAAAATAAAAATTCCAAAATTTCAAATTTACATTTAAAAGATTAAAAATAATATTGAATAAAATTTAAAAAATTGTTTATACTATATAAATTACTATAAATCTTGGTACATTGTTATAATATTTTATAAATTACTAAATCTCATGTTGTTGTCGGTACTCGTGATACATAAATGTGAACCCGCGACTATGACAGAAGTGTTGGGTGCAAAATAAAAATAAAAAATGTATATCACGTAACAAGATGGACATGAAAAATAAAAAATAAAAATAAATTTCAATAATTAATTGAATAAAATTTAACAAAACATTATCACATATTAATAATGAATATGATATTTAATATTAATATTATACGATAGATATCATACATTTAATTCACAATTTATTTATTCATATTAATATAAAATAGTATATACAAGTACATTTTCATTAGAGTCAAAAAGGATCAATTTCTAGGTACAAACCTTTATTATCATAAACAAAATCAAAATTTCAAATTTACATTTAAAAACATTAAAAATAATATTGAATAAAATTTAAATAATTGTTTATACTATTCTTTAAGTAAAAAGTGTTATAGCATTATAAAAATGACTATAAATCTTCGTACAATGTTATAATATTTTATAAATTACTAAATATCATGTTGTCGTCCGTCGGAGTCAGACTCGTGATACATAAGCATGACTATAAGTGTGAACCCGTGACTCCCTAATTGTTGGGTGCAAAATGTATATTACGGAACAAGTTGGACATGAAAAATGAAAAATTAAAAAAAAAAAAAAAAAATCAATATTTTATACTATTTTTTAAGTAAAAAGTGTTATAACATTATATAAATTACTATAAATCTTCATACAATGTTATAATATTCTATAAATTACTAAATCTCATGTTGCGGTAGGGGGTCGAGGTCGGACTCGTGATACCTCGATAAATGTGAAGCCTCGACTCGACTGCCAACCCGCAACTCTGTAATTGTTGGGTGCAAAATGTATATGAGAGAAGTGTTGGGTGCAAAATGTATATCACGGAACAAACTCGACATGAAAAATGAAAAATAAAAATAAATTTGAATAATTAATTTAATAAAATTTAACAAAACATTATCACATATTAATAATGAATAAAATCTTTAATATTAATATTATAGGATAGAAACTCTAGTGGCATTCCTGCCTTCCTTCTTCCTCCGTCGAAGTTGTCGTAGTTTTCCTCTCGTTTCAATGGCGGCTCCCCCCTCACCTTCTTCTCAGCACGACGGCGCCCCTCCTGGTGTTGTTGCGGCGAAGGTTGCTGGCCTTCCTCCCTCAACCTCGACTCCCTCTTTCGGGCCACTCTCTCCCCTTCAAGGATGTGCTCCCCCTGGTGCTTTGTCGACGGTGACTTCAAGACTCCTCCCTCCGGTTCCGACCCCCTCCTTCAAAGAGGTGGCTTAACGCCAGGGAAATCCCTCCGGTCTACACGCAGCGGCCGTTGAGGTTACCTCTCATCAAGGTCGCCCGTCTGGGCTGCATGAAGCAGTTCTTGAAGCTCCGACAGTCTCCATTCAAATGTCGCAAGAAGACCTAACTCATGCTCATCATTACAGCAAGCACGCTTTGGTTTGCAGGTTTAACAGATTTTGGCCCAATCTTCCGGAGCTCCTCTCCTGGATCTCTTCCGACTAGTACCCGCTTTTAGATGGATAAGTCATTACCTGCCCCTGTGAAAAGGGGTTTTTTGTGGTAGTTTTCGAATCTACAAGTGATAGAGACAAGGTGTTTAACTCCGGGTCGTGATTTTGGGGCAGAGCAGGCCTGTCCATGCAACTATGGACCCCTACCTTCGACCCTTCCACTGATTGTATCTCTTCAGCTCCCGTCTGGGTGAGACTTCCGTACTTGCCCCTGCATTTCTGGGGGGATGAGTCTCTTCAATCTATTGTCAATGGCCTCAACAAGTTCCTCTGCAGAAGCCCGGATTCCAAGCCAACCCTCTCCACCTTCACTCGAATCTATGTAGAAATGGATTTCACCAAAGGTTTCCCAGCTGAAATAATTTTTCAAGGCAAGGACTACTTAAGGAACCAAAAACTCGACTATGAGAATCTCAGTTTCAGGTGTAGGAACTGCTTCGAAACGGGGCACATAGCCCACATCTGTGAAAAACTACCATGGAAAAAAAGTTCATCCAAGAGCCAAAGACCCACCTGGTGGACGGGGGCTCCAAAGGAGTCGAACTCTGAAACTAAGGCCCATGGAACGGCAGAAGAAGCAGACACTGAAGCTGAAATCAAAGCCCCCGCTAAAGGGAAAGCTAAGGCAGAAGTCATTCCCAAGTCGTCAACCCAGTCAGAACCCCAGATCTCACGCTGGGCAGACCTAGCTGACGAGGAAGACCCTCTAGGCCCGACGGAAAGTCAATCTCAGGACCAAAGCATTGAATGGCGGATGGTGTCGAAAAAGAAAAAAAACTTCCAATCTAGAAATGATGTAATGATGCAAAGTCATTCTGGCTCGCTAAAATAGTTTGGTTCCCAGACTTTGTCCCATGTTAGGATCTTCGGGAATTTGTTTTCCTGTTTACAAGAAACTCTTTATCGATGTATCAAACCCAATGGCATGTCCACTGTTTTTAATACAAA
>SNQJ01S0011867.1:0-10265 GCA_010110895.2 Picea sitchensis | reverse complement strand
TATAGTTTACTTGTTAATATTAATATAAAATAGTATATACAAGTATATATCCATTTTAACTTTAGAGTTAAGAAGGATCAATTTCAAGGTACAAACATTTATTATCATAAACAAAATCAAAATTTCAAAATTCCAAATTTACATTTAAAAACATTAAAAATAATATTGAATAAAATTTAAATAATTGTTTATACTATTATTTAAGTAAAATGTGTTATAGCATTATATAAATTACTATAAATCTTGGTACAATGTTATAATATTTTATAAATTAATAAATCTCATGTTGCGGTGCGGTCGGGACTCGTGATACATAAGCATGACTATAAATGTGAACCTGGGACTCCGCCAACCCGCCACTTTGTAATTGTTGGGTGCAAAATGTATACGACGGAAGTGTTGGGTGCAAAATATATATCACAGAACAAGATGGACATGAAAAATGAAAAATAAAAATAAATAGAGTAAAGAATGATCAATTTCTACGTACAAACTTTTATTATCATAAACAAAATCAAAATTCATAATTTATAATTTAAAAGTGGTATAACATTATATGAATTACTATAAATCTTGGTACAATGTAATAATATGCTATAAATTATTAAATCTCATGTTGTTGTCGGTCCGTGTCAAACTCGTGATAATAATAATAATAATAATCTATTTTTAAGGTCACGACCAAGCCACACCAAATTGGTGTATGAGACCCCCTTGTTTGTGGGACAAGGGACCCCCCTCTGACCAGCGATTTGACTGATAAAGTCTAGGGAGGTATCCATACCCTACCCCCTCTACCATACAGAGGTATACATAAGCATCACTATAAATGTGAACCCACAACCCGCGACTCCGTAATTGTTGGGTGCAAAATGTATATCACGGAACACGCTCGACATGAAAAATGAAAAATGAAAAATAAAAATAAATTTGAATAATTAATTGAATAAAATTTAACAAAATATTATCACATATTAATAATGAATAAGATATTTAATATTAATATTATGTGATAGATATAAAAAAATTAATTTATAATTAATTTATTGATATTAATATTAAATAGTATATACAAGTATATATCCATTTTAACTCTAGAGTCAAGAAGGATCAATTTCTAGGTATAAACCTTTATTATCATAAGCAAAATCAAAATTCCAAATTTACATTTAAAAACATTAAAAATAATATTGAATAAAATTTAAATAATTGTTTATACATTTCTTTAAATAAAAAGTGTTAGCATTATATAAATTACTATAAATCTTGGTACAATGTTATAATATTCTATAAATTATTCAATCTCATGTTGTGGTTCGTCAGGGTCGCACTCTTGATACATAAGCATGACTATAAATGTGAACCCATGACTCTGCCAACCCGCGACTCCGTAATTGTTGGGTGCAAAATGTATATCACGAAACAAGCTTGACATGAAAAATGAAAAATAAAATTAAATTTGAATAATTAATTGAATAAAATTTAACAAAACATTATCACATATTAATAATGAATACTATATTTAATATTAATATTATATGATAGATATCATAAATTTAATTTATAGTTTATTTATTAATATTAATATAAAATAGTATATACAAGTATATGTCTATTTTAAATTCTAGAGTCAAGAATGATCAATTTCTAGTTACAAACCTTTATTATCATAAACAAAATCAAATTTCCAAATTAAATTTAAAAACATTAAAAATAATATTGAATAAAATTTAAATAATTGTATATATTATTCTTTAAGTAAAAAATGTTATAGCATTATATAAATTACTATAAATCTTGGTACAATGTTATAATATTTTATAAATTACTAAATCTCATGTTGTGGTCGGTCGGAGTTGGACTCTTGATACATAAGCATGACTATCAATGTGAACGTGCGACTCTATAATTTTTGGGTGCAAAATGTATATCATGGAAGTGTTGGGTGAAAAATGTATATCACGGAACAAGCTGGACATGAAAAATGAAAAATAAAAATAAATTTGAATAATTAATTGAATAAAATTTAACAAAACATTATCACATATTAATAATGAATACCATATTTAATATTAATATTACAGGATAGATATCATTAATTCTACAATCTTCCATCTTCTTGGTTCAATTATCTTCACATTGATTTATACAAATTGTATCCAATATGGTATCACCAAATAATTGTGCCAACAATTAAGTTGTTCCACGTAAATAACTTTTAATTTACTTTTAATTAACTCAACAAATTAACTTTTAATTTTGTAAGTAATTAACTTTTAGGCATGGACTACGCTGCCATGCAACACTTGTTCATTTTATTTTTTGTTAAGATGTGTTTTTCACAAATTCTTCCTCCTTGCGTCTTGTCCCAATGTCAAGGATTTTCCATATTTTGACATCATGCGATATGGCGCATTTTATCCAAATTTCAAGCTTTTCACTTTTATGGGGTATTGCTTTATGTCCTTATTGTGGGGTTAAAAACTTTCCATGTTTCGACTCTTTGTGTTGCAAAATACACCATAAATCTCTTTTGGTTGCGCCTTGTCACAATTTTGAAGTTTTTTATCTTATTTTTTTACTCTTTTGCGACACATTGCACTTCACTAAAACTTCAAATTTTTTTATCTTTGCAAGGCACATAAAATCTATTTCTAGGCTTTGTCACAATGCTTGTTGTTACCGCTTGAACTAGTACCCTTGTGAAAGGTCCCAACACAGGTGCTAACTAGGGAAACAAAATGGGAAGTGCATCATTGTCACTCTAGTACATTTTCCCCTTCACTGTAGGCCAACTCCTAGAAGCCAAGGGAGATATTCCTATTTGAATAAGTAAACCACTTTAAGTGAATTAAAACCATGAAACCTACAATTTACTTTATTGACTCCACAATATATGTGACAAGACCATGCACAAGGATTCCAATGAGTGATTAAATGCTTTACATGTATACAACTAGAACAATATCAATAACCACAAGTATAGTCCACTTGAAAGAGAGAGTTGGGAGCTAGTGGATGTGTGTTTCAAATCATATATGTAAGATGAACAACACTAGCAACTTCAAATTTGTATTTATATCTATCACTCAACAAATAAAACTTCAAAGAGGTTAGAACCACTTTTAAGTTATTTTAGGGCACAAAGAGTGAAGACAATTAGCATGAATCAATGGTGCAATGTGTGGTTGTGATTACCAAAGGATTAAATTTCCTGAGAGGACAAGCTTAGGGATGTCCTTCAACTTATAAATATTTTTTTTGATAGTAAAAAAAACAAAAAAAAATCAGATTTAGACCGTGAAAAGACCATCCAAGAGAGAGCAAGACTTCACAAATGTTTCCACTTGGGAAAGAGATATTCTATGCAAAAGCATCCCAAAAAGTGTTGGAAACAAGTTATAAATATGAATAACCATTAACTAAGCAAGAACTTGTGAAATAGATGGTGAATCCCCTTAGGGTTTCACAAGTTGGCACTTGGAATTCACCAAATAACTCTCCAAGTAAACAATAAGCAATTACAAGCACTTTAGAGATCAAATTCACCACTAGATCTATAAGATAAACTCATAGAAATTATCTATAAATGAAATAGAGGCTAGGTATGAGTAAGAATACACCTTGAAGCACCAACCCTAGCCTCAAGGTTTCACCAAATCTGATTTTTATTACTGCAATTTAATTTTCAGATTTGAGAAATGCCTTAAATCATCCCACTAAATGTTATATAAGACCTTGAAGCTCCTTTATATAGTTTCATTTTGTCTTTTTAGGGTTAAAGATCAACGATTAAGCACAAGCTCTTGAACAAATTTGTCTAGGAAATAAAAGGAACCGTTAACTTTACAATAGACAATGAAAGAAATCTAAATAAATATTTTTCTTTTATTTTTTTACCATTGGATTTCCTTCTAAACAAATCAAAATTAAAGATTTTGATTTTTAGGGTTTTGGGTTGGTTTTTGGGAGAAGACTAGTGCCTTTTCTCCTATTAGGGTTTATGGGATCAAGAAGTATGCCCCTCTAAAATTTGGTCACTTCTATGTCAAGGATCAGAGTAAGATATTATAACCATAGGGGGAGAATAATCCATTGCCTAATCTAGAATAATCTATGAGGATCAAGGCCCTACAAGAAAGGATTCCACAATGAACAAAAACCTTCACCAACAATATCAATTATGGATTGAATAAAAATACTTAAAACCCTTGCCAAGGAACCAAAGGAAGGACAAGACAAGAGAGTGAGCACTTACAAAAACAACAAAGGAAGATGGAAGAGATAGAAACCTTGGACATATTCCTTCCAAGCAGTTAATAATACTTCAAAAGGATCGATCTTACTAGCTAGTAGAATTCTCGAACATTCACAACAATTCTTTAATGCACAGATAAAATAACCAAGAAAGAGAGAGGTCCAATAATTGACACCAAAACCTCCAATAGGTAGAACTTCAACAAATTGTGTATATCTGACAACAACAATAAAAAATTGGAATGAAAGGAGATCCTTTATTTATAGATGAGGCTTCTACATCCTTCTCATTCTTTATTATTTTTTATCTCCCTAAAATTAGCCTAGGAGACTCACAAAAAGTGACTTGTCATCCATACAAAGAAGGAGACTAAATAAAAAACAAGTAATACATGCCATGTGTACAATAAAACCCTCATGAGAAGGGGATTGTTCCATAGAAGAGGGGTCAAATTGCTCAAGTGGCTCAACATTGCATTGAAAATGTGTGGTCAAGGCCTCAAATTGTGGTGTAGAAGGCGTCCAAGTGAAGAAAGGTCCAATGTCTAGCCTCCTTATGTGGACGGACCTCCGAGAAAGAAGTGAATAAAACTCTAAGAAGTGGACAACTCCTCTCAATGTGCTCATGAATACTCAAAATATACCTCCAAGGTGTGACCACATCCTCGTCTCAGGAAAATTTCCTAAACAAGGCATGGAAAGTTCCCCTCCAAGTCAAGTCAACTCATAAAAACACCCCACAACTATCATAATGTCCACACATGTGGGTCGACCCTCTAATCAAGTGAAGAGATGCTCAAAAAGTGATGAAATGAGAGGGTATTCTGGAATCTTCAAGTGGCATGTGTAGAGAATGTACATGCATGCATAACTAGACCATTTATGTCGTGGAGGATGTGACCTGTGCGTTGGGATGCATGTATTTCCTTGAGAACTGTGAAACTGCATCAAGAAATATGAAATCGAGTGAGGATCAAGAGAATCATCTCTGATAGTAGATGGCCAAAGTTTGATTGATACATAAGATAGGGATCTATTCTTAGGCATAAGGTTATTTTGTTATACATAGGTGTGACAACATTTGCATCAAGAGAAACACTTTTACATCATATACAAAGAAATTAGAGAGACTAGTATCTCTCCTAGATCACATGTCTTGGTAGATCCACCCCAAGATCCTAACATACCTACCCAGATTATAAATTATTGCATGGTGAAGAGTTACCAACATCAAGGGAAATTAGCTGGAGCCATAAGAGAAATGCCTTTATTGAGATGGGGACTAAAAGGATGTGCCATGACCGACCACAAGGAGTCTAGAGATACTACATAGGCCACCCACCAATACATATAACATCTAAGCATGGTCCAATACAATACATGAGTACACATACAACCACACTTTTGTCTCATCGTGATACAATGAGGCACATAATCTACTCATATGATGGGTCACGTCCGGTGAAAAAATGTATGGTACACTGAAGCGAATATGAGGTGTAACAGTTGGCTCCAACTTGGAGACATGTGCTCATCTCGAGAGTGCATGAGAACTCCATGATTTGCAAAACCTATAGACCTGAAACATTCTCAACCAATGGATGCCAAAGGCAAGGGAGGGTGAAGACACAAGTTGCATCTCCCCTTCTTTGAGATAGAAATAAATCCATTTGTAAATGAAATATATCCAAGCACATGTTAGTAGCACCACATCTCAAAGAAAAATACATACATGTGAGCATAATCTTACTTTTATTCTAAAACAAAATGAAAATGCATAAATCAATAAAAATGAAACTCACAAGTAAGAGAAGCTAAGAAACTTAATATTGTACAAGGATGCCCCATGGAATTAGATATTACCTTGATAGAACATAAAAAGTTGACCATTCATGGGCAATGACAGCTGCTCACCATTCAGATGAATGAGATAGAAAGAATTATTACCTGCAAAATCTTCGATTTTGTAAGGACCCAACCAAAGAATTTTGAACTTACCATGTATGTCTACCTTTTCATTTCCTTTGTTTCACATGAGTACAACATCACCTTTCTCGAAAATTCTTGGGCAAGCCTTCTTAAAAAAATTGTATGGATCTTTTCCTGGCTCTTTGCTAGATGATCAAAGGCATGTCTTCAGTTTTCATCAAGCTCGATCAGCTGATTGATTCTATTTGGCATTCCATCTTGATAAGAGGAGAACTGCTACATTATCTTGCAAACTAGGATATTCAGGTGAACTGACAACGTTACTTCCATCATGTAAACTAACTCAAATTGGATCCTTCTGTTGGAGTCTTCCTTAGTTATTCTATCAGCCCATAGAGCATACTTTAATTTGTTACCTCAATGTTTATTATTGTCCCCCACATTCTTCTTAATAATGGTCATCAAATTATTATTACTTGACTCAAAGAGACCATTTCCTTGAGGGTAATAGTTGGAGGAGTTGGATATGAAAACGTCGTAGTCAAAACAAAAGGATGACAACTCTGAAGGATTTAAAGCTTTGGCATTGTCAACAATAAAATTTGTTGGCACTGCGAAATGAGTGCTGATCTTTTCTTCCAAAAATTCCATGAAAACCTTATTTGTGGCCCTCTTGGTTGGTATGGATTCAACCCACTTTGTGAAGTAATTTGTGGCCACAAGAATCCATTTATAACCATTGTTGGAATTGTCCTTGAACTCTCCTATAAAATTAAGGCCCCATTGTTGGAAGGGTGCTTCCACTACAACTCGCTGCAAAGGGAGAGCGACCAAATTTTGCTTACTTGTGAAGAGATGACAAGCATGACATGATCTTACAAAATTATGGATATCTAAAAATATAGTCAACTAATAATAACTACCTCTTAGAATCTTGTCAATAGTGGTTCTTGCTATGTGATGTCCACCACATAGCCCCTTATGAAATTCATCCATTAACTTCTTATATTATTCAAGCTCTACACATCTAAGAACCAATCCATCTGGATTTCTCTATCCAAGGCCTTTGTTGATGAAACATAATTTGGAGGCCTTTAATCTCAATGCTCTTCATTTATGATATGTTAGGTGATTTAGACTTTTAATATTCTTAACATAATAAATGATATATGAATACTAATCACGATGTTCCAATTCTTCTAACACGACCGAGATCACAAGGGATGGTCCTTCTTGCATTCCAAGGGCGACTTCTTTTTCTTCTTCCATCATCTAGGCTAATCCTTGGCCCTTGATCAACCTTGTGGCTTTAATTTCTAAACCATACTCTTGAATCTTAGACACCCACTTGCCTCTCATTCCCAAACATTCTTGTTGAGCCAAAAATATCTTTCACTGCAGAGTGGGGAACGTAGGCAATTTTATTTGAGTAACCCACATACATCATGAAATAGAGGAAGTATTGCATTTTCCTTTTAATATGATTTCAATCCCATATCTCCCACCTTAAACCCTAACCCTAGCCTGCCTGCCTTACACAAACCAGATTACCCACGCAATTTTTCGAACTCGGCAACATAATACAGAAAAGAGTGAGAATTTTTTGGTGTACTTTGTCCCATAAATTCAAACATCTTGGAAGTTCCAGAGGCCCATCTCATCAATAGACATGTTGACCTCTTATTCCCATGTGTGTGTGTGTAATAATAGCAATAACAATAATAATAATAATAATAACAACAACAACAATAATAATATGATTTTAAGTTGGGAGCCAAGCCAAACACCAAATTGGTGTATGAGACCCCCTTGTTTGTGGGACAAGGGACCCCCTCCTCGCAAAAATTTAATTGTTAAAGTCTACGGAGGTGTACATAACCTACCCCCCTCTAGATTTGAACATGTGACCTCCAAGGAGGAAACACATGTTCTTAATGATTAGGCCCACATGTGTGTGTGTGTGTGTGTGTGTGTGTGTGTGTGTGTGTGTGTGTGCACCTCCTCCTTTATTATGTATTAAGTTTTTGAGAACTCAATGTACCTAACGAGAGTGATATATATAGTTACCCCCAACCTAGGGGTAACTAAGGAGATGAAGTCTCAAGGCCCACAAGTAGAAGACATGGAGTGTCAAGAGGCAGATGACCAGTTGAAGCCACATTGAGCAGACATATACCCTCGTCTTCACCACAGATCACCATTCATCATTGACAACATAACATCATTTTCCACACTAGCATGACCCAGAAAGGAATACAAGTATTGCTTCACTAGGTAACAAGTCCGGTCACGTGGTAAGTGTCACTTTAATAATTGATGCAGTTGAACATGTTGCAAAGGGTCCTTTCTTGATTATGAAAATGTTTGCTTGGAAATTATACCTTTTTTCCTTATTTCACCTTGGTGGTTGACATGGTTTCCTAGTAAGTGGGTCACCCTCGAGTAAAGGGTTTCTACTGGGGGGTCTCCTTGAAGGGTCATTGTACCATTCTCACACATATTTACTATTTTTCACATATCTTCCCCTCTGTTTCCTTATCTTTTGGGTTTATGGGTTCATTGCCCCAAGAAGAGCTTGTACCTCACTTCACGGGAAGAACGAGCTAAAGGCCCAGAGGTGTTGTTGTTGGAAAAAGTCAAAATACATAACTAATCCTTCTAGATGCCCGCCCTAAGATCCTAAGAGCAATGAAACACTTCTCCATAAAAATGAAGGACCTTTTAAAATAAAATACAAATAATTGATAAATGGCATGCTTGATGGGGGGGTGCATTTGCAATGTCTTTTAATTTTCAGTGCATATGGCACTCAATGTGTTCTTAAATTCAAGTGGCATTGTGATTCTCTTTACTTTCCATTGCACATAGCACTCAATGTTTGAACCATGATAAATTAAAGGCAAATAAAGGGCTTGGAAAAATGTTGCATTGCAAACGAAAGATGCAACACACCCTCCACAAAGGCACCCATAGACAAGACAATATGAGCCCTTGATATGTCAAGAACCCCATGCCCAAAAGTACTACCGTAATCCACCTTGTATTCACTAAATGACTTAGAGAGGGTCTTCTTGGGAAACACTCC
Organism: Picea sitchensis; assembly: GCA_010110895.2. Lineage (NCBI taxonomy): Eukaryota > Viridiplantae > Streptophyta > Pinopsida > Pinales > Pinaceae > Picea > Picea sitchensis. The sequence goes on along the minus strand of SNQJ01S0011867.1, from coordinate 994 downwards.
TTGACTTGGGGATTGGCCTACCCAATAGGGCACCATAACAACCCTATGATACTTAAATTTGGCAAATTTTATAAGGTCTTTAAGAATTTGTTTAGTTTGAAAGGGGGGATTTAATGCACATGTTTGGGTGGTTGTTTTATTATATGTGCCTTACTTGGAATGATACATGTGACTTGTGGACCCTTGGAAGGTGTACTTGTTTGTCTTTGTAGGACCTTGCCCGGTGAAAGTTGTTCATGGAGGAACTAAGCCACTTGGACCTCCATAGGGGCTTGACAGCCCATTGGTTGGATGTAGCACCCCACTCATTGGAAGCCTTGGAAGATGAATGTTTCACTTAGGAAGGTGACTTTAGCACTTGAAGGATACTTGTAACCATGAAGGAAAGATGATGTCACCCTTTTATGCCCAAATGTCCCTCTTGGGAGGCATGACGTCACATTTTTGATAGAACGTTTGGCATGTTTGGCACATTTGGTGATGTTGTGGGCTTGAAGCCCCACTCTATTGCTTGATTTGGGGATGATGTGGGACTCTTCTAGCTTGATGTCCTAGCATTTGGAGGATTTTCCATCGCACGTGCCACCTTGGAGAGGAATTGTATGGGATAGCATCCCATCATTTGATTTTTTTTTTGTCATTTTGTAGCCTATGTGGGAAAAAAGGCAAAACAATTTGCTAATTTAGATCTGTAACTCATTTTTTAGCCTAAAATCATGGATTTAATTGTAAAGTGAACAAACTAGGGCTTGGGTTTCCTCATATAAATATGAGGCAAGTCATTTCTCACTGAGGCATAACTCATCACTTGAGAGATATCTTTCTTGGACTGAAATTCCGACCCTCTTGGGCATTTCGTTCTCTCTTGTTTTTTTGGTCATTATGGATGCTACATTTGTCTATTGGTGGAATAAAGGCTAGTGACTTCTCTTGGATGTTTTTTCTTAGCAAATTGTTGGAATTTCTTTAAAAAGTAAGGGTTTTGCATGCTATC
>SNQJ01S0011866.1:173134-190279 GCA_010110895.2 Picea sitchensis | reverse complement strand
AAAAAAAAAAAAAAACAATTTTTCACCTGTTACTAAAATGGTGGTCGTAACTTTGAAGGTCGTTACAAGGAGACATGAAAGATTGGATAAAATTTAGAGTGGCTCAAAATTTCTTATATGTAATCTATTGGACTAATATTTGTTAGTATAATATAGGGTCCATAAATGTTTTGAGGAAGAATACAAAGTAACAAATGATCCCCTTCCTCAAAATCGCATTTACAGATATGCTGATCAACTTGCTACTTCATCCAATTCCAAGCTATGAATATATTATATTTGAGAGTGTGGAGAATATGAAAATAGGGTGTGAGGGTTTTTTTGACCTCTTGTACCTTAGATGTCATCAATTATAGGAATGGGAAACTTATCCTTGATTTTTATTTTGTATAGAGCTTTAAAGTCAAGACACATGCACCAAGTTCCTTCTTTTTTCAAGGCCATGAAAACTACTAAAGAATAAGTACTATGTCCAGGCCCTAACCCCCATTAATTATTATTTTATTAGTTACGTTTAGGATGGCTTAGTGGTTGGTTACATCATTAATACTTTTTCTACTATTTATAATAAAGGATATCCATTTGTATAGGAATATTGTCTTATGCATTGGATATATTATAAAAGGAGGTTACACCCTCCAATTGGCTTATAATTCATTGAATGTTTATCGTTCTAAAGGTATTCATATACTTCTTATTTATTTTATTATGATATTTGTGTACTTTGGTTCATAATATTTGGTTTCAAAGCATATGGTCCTAGAGTTTCATCCTTCAAACAAGTTATCCTAGTATTTTATCTATAACGTTTTTTGAAAAATTTTAGATAATGATAATTTTGGGAGACTAAGAGAACATAGTGAAGTACATATGATAAATGTTTTAGGTTTTTTTTCTCTATACCTTCAGAAATATAGGTAGTGGAAATGAGGTTTTTTTACTAATCCAAAGATTAATCCCAAACATGTCATGTTGTAATATTTTCTATCCATTCTTTTATGGCAATATTTAAATAGTAATGTTGTTGCAAAAATGATGAGACATATTTATATTCTAACAAATTATAATTATAACACTATGGAGCTTAGGGTTTTTTACTATCCCTAAAATTAGTCTCAAATAGTTGTTCTCAGTAAAATTGTCATATCATATTTTATGAAGATCCAAATTTAGTGCCACTAGTTTTTTTGGATAGTGTGTGGACCATAGTATTACAGGTTACAATTTCATAGGTACATACGAAAAATTGAACACATGGAAGTCCATACCAATTCACTCTCCTCAAAAGTAAAATATCAAGCAGAAGTTACCTTTTCCTTGGCACATATGAATTTAGTAAAATGTGTGGAATTGAAGATAATAAATATAAGGATACCAAAGAAAATAAAATTAGAATCATAGGTACATAAATTTCATATCTATATCGAGTTTAAGGTCGAATTGTAAAACTGTCTCCAAATCAGTGTTTTAATGGTATTTAACTTACAATTGACATAAATTTGATTGGTATACTTGCTTCAAGTGACTTAAAAGTGTGGTAAAGTTAAAATATATAATAAATGTATAGAATATTATTGTTATACCACATGTAAATGGGTTTGAAAAAAAATTCTACACCAATGAAACGTCTACAAAGTACCGTGACTCTTGAAGAAAGTGAAGAGATACATAATTGGCTATCCAAATTGGAGAATTAATTTAACAAATTGAGTGATAGATAAATAAAAAATGATTATTTTATAAACACATAAATGCATATAGAATATATGGAAAATAATATGTAACAAACTAGGAAAAATATGGAAAATAATATGGGTGAAAAGATGAAACAAAAGTTGGTGGCCAAGCTCATATATACCCTATATAAGAGTCTCCCTAAAAGTGATACTATGACTAAATCGACTCATGAAAATAAATTTAGTATTCATGTCAAACAATCTTCCATAAATAATCATGTATCCAAAGGATTTATGTTTAATAGTGGAGTTTATTATGGATGGGTTCTTAAGGGTATAAACCTTCCCAGTGTTGAATTAAAGAATTTTGATGGAACATAGGTATTTACATGGGTGAAAATAATAAGGAAATACTTTGAATTGAACAATATTATGTTTTATAAGAAAATTATTTCCTTATAAAATATGTACTTTGATACAAAAACCTATCAATGGTATCAATGGGTATTGGCATATTTACAGGAAGAGTGTGCTTGTCATTGATGGAAAGAACAACAACGACGATGGCATATTGGCAGCAATGATGGAAAACAAGAAAACAAAAATGATAGCATTGAGAATTGTTGTCTACAAGATCAAGAGGACAAGAACAGGACTTCCAAGAGTGTAGTAGAAAGGCCCTTGAGGTCCAAAGGATCAAAACCCTTTGAGAATATGAACAAATTCAAAATCTCAAAAGAGATAGTGGATTTACCATTACATTGGCGAGAAATCTCAGATGGGACAGCGCTTTCCAGAAGTGCAGATGAGGTCCAAGAGATAGACTTGTAGGAGGAACATAGGTAAAATCCTTTGAATACTTAGAAATCTTCTAAGTCAGAAGAAATTGTAAGCTTAGGAGGAGGAGCGATAATGGTCGTCGGATCAAGAACTGTGAATATCTAGACCATTGGATCGAGGAAATTGTGGATCCTTGATCAGATGAGAGCAGAGAATAGGGAATCAAGAAATGAAAGAAAGGAAGTGATAACTTCCGACATCGTGAACTGCTAAGTCCCGAAGTGCAAAGGAATCTTGCACGTCCATAAAGGCAGGACACATGGTGAGAGATCAGCATTATGCTGATTCGCAACTCAGGAAATCATATATAGGAGAAGCGAAAACTCGCGAAGTCTTAGTTCGTGAAGGTGATCACAGTTGTTCATCGAGGAAGGTCATTGACCGTTGATCTAGCATGACAAAGTTCAGATTTTGGGAGTTCGAACCTCGAATAAAGGAAGTTCTCTAACTTTCTACATCACAAGTCGCAAAGTATTGAAGTACAAAGAGGATAGATCTAAACAGTCTATTTAGGAGCACTCTCAAGATCATGAGATCGACAGTCATGTCGCATTGCAGGGATTGAAGGTGCACAAACTTAAAAAAGTTAAGGGAAGGCCACAATTGAAACCATGGTTTTGGAGAAAGGACATGTGCAGGCTCGAGGTAAATTGTGGGGAAAAGCGCAGTTTGATCTCAAACCACCTTTGGCCACGCCCGCATTCACATGGTCACATGATATCATCGCCCAAGGTTACATCAACGGAATATAGGAGAAGGAGATAGTGTTTCTAGGCTCCACATCAGAGGTTATGCATTGAAAAGTCATAAGGGCCTCTGCGTGGATAATCCAACGACGTTGATTAAAAAGAATTTGATTGAAGGGTTGTTGTTTCACTTCATGATTTCTTGATCAATTACAATTCAGTTACACTAATTGAATCATTTTTCCTAAGCGGTTGAATAATTGTTCTTGAGCATTGGAATCACAATGCCTGAGCATTTTTGAGATTCCCAACTTGAGCGTTGGAGATGCAGAGTGTAATGGATAATGAGAGAACGAATAAAACAAAAATGTCGTGACAGAGAGAGGTGTTTGTTTCTCAGTAAAATAAGTTGAGTTGTATGTGATCAAGAAGATAGCAGAAACAAAGCCGAAAAGATGCACAAATGAAGAACATAAGGTGGACAGAGAAGAAATGGTGAAAAGAATAGACTATATGAGAACTTAAGAACAAGAAGATGCGATCAAGAACACATTGATGCAGGAAAAGCAGATATGTGTAGTAGAACAGTGATGAGACTGGTAAGCCATTGATAAATTATGTATCAATGTAATAAATTTAAGAAAGAAAATATTTATATCTGAGGGTGGTAGGGTGGTGCGAGGGAGGATTGTTGTCCTCAGAGTTTCAAGTGGGTTCTTGAACATAGGGAGTTGTAGCTTCGATCTGGTTGTAGACAGAAAAACCAGGGTGGTAGGGTGGTGCTAGGGAGGGCTATTGTCCTCAGATTTGCAAGTGAGTGCTTGAACACATGGAGTTGTAGCTTCCATCTAGCTGCAGCCAGAAAAACAAGGGTGGTAGGGTGGTGCAAGGGAGAAACATTGTTCTCTATTATACAGGTTGGTGCCTGTGTGACTGGAAGTTGGTGCTTCCATCCAGTTGGTGCTGGAACACTTAGGGAGTTCGTGTTTCCTTCTAGTAGGTGCTAGAGAAACTAGAGAGTTGGTGCTCTAAACAAGTTGTAGCTTGTTAAAGAAGAGGTTGTAGCCTCATTTTGAGTTGGTTCTCAAATAAAGAAGATGTACAAAACTTAAAAGACTGCCTATCATTCGAAGAAGAAGAGGTTTTCTCCCTTTATGGGTTTCCTCATGAATATTTGTCTCTTTGTATATCATATATGTGATTGATGTTTGTTATTTATGCTACTCATGTCTTGCATAATCTTGATGATCACTTGGAGAAGGTTAATAATATTTTAATAGGCATAAAATTGTTTAAGCATAGTAACAACTGATTCACCCCCCCCCTCAGTTCTCTTAGTAATTCCAACAATTGGTATCAGAGCGGGTTCCTTTTATTTAAAGGTAGATCAGTAAGATTAAATATGACAAGCCATGAAGGAACTTCAACCAATAAGCCTCATATATTTGATGGAACAATTTTTTCCTTCTAGAAGGTTAGAATGAGAACATACATCATGGCCTTAGGTGTTGATGTTTGGGATGTTGTAGAGATTGGATATACAAAACCTGTTGTGTTAGCTTCCAAAGATTATAAGTTAGAATTTAGATTTAATGAAAAGGAAATGAATGCTATATTGAGTGGGCTTTCTGAAGTTGAATTTTTAAAGGTCATGCAACTTGAATCCGCCAAAGAAATGTGGGATAAACTTATTAGCAGTTATGAAGGAGATGAGAAAGTAAAACATGCCAAACTTCAGACACATAGATTGAAATTTGAACAACTAAATATGAATGAGGATGAAACAGTTAGTAAATATTTATTAAGATTTGAGGAGATTGTGAATTCCATGAAGGGTCTTGGTGAGAAGATTGAAGACACATTTTTAGTTTAGAATATTTTAAGATCTTTGCCTGATCGATTTAATCCAAAATTTTCTGCAATAGAAGAAATGAATGATCTTAAAACTATGTCTATTGATCAAGTCCTAGGAACTCTAACTGCTTATGAAATAAGGATTAGCAAAGATAAATCCACCACCAGAGAAGCATCTTTTAAAGAAGACAAGAATACTAATTCATAATTAGATGATATTGAGGGAAAATTTGTGAGAAGGTTAAAGAAAGGATCAGGCAAATACCAAGGCAAGCTTCCCTTCAAATGTTTTAACTATGGAAAGATAGGTCACTTTTGATCTAAGTGTCCACATAAGAAGAAGGACCAGAACTATGAAGGTTAAGATAATTACAAATCCAAGAGATTTGGTAAAAATAAAAGTTTATGTGTAAACAATGATGACTCTTCATAAGACACAAATAGTGACTCTTCCTGTGAAGATAAGGTTAATGAATTTATGCTTATGGCCAAAGAGGATTATGATAATAAAATCACGGGAAGAGATGTTAATGATGAAGAAGATGTCGTTGATATGGAAGGTGAACTAATCGGTGCTTTAGAAGAGATTGACAGACTCGGACATAAGAAGAGAAAAAAAAAATAGTTGTTGATGCAGTTTGAAAAGAATGGTAAAAAACCTGATGAAGAATTTTCCCTGCTAAAAGTGGAGTTAGAAGAGGAAAATAAAATAAAGGACACTCTGAAACAACAATTATCAGAGAAGAATTCAAGATGTGAAGCCTTGGAAGAAGAGGTAGTAAAAACCAAAAAAGAGATATAGAAGTTTAAATAATTGTATCTCCAAAATCTTCCAAGCATTAAAGCCTCAACATAACTAAATGACATTCTAAGAAAACTGAGATGTCCTTTGTTGAAGACTAGTTTAGGCTATGTAATTGGTTAAGGAAGACAATCAAACCATGTGAGTAATCTGCCACCAAAATCTAATAAAAACAAGATGATCCCTGATAAAAAATAAATATATCAGAAGATGGAGCAACAAATGCCAAGAATAAGCCCATGCTTAAGGTACCAAAATTTCTTCCATGGTTATTGTTTTTACTGCTCTAATTTTGGTCATAAGATTGAAAATTGTCAAATTAAGTTTAGAGACATGCAACTCAGGAGATCAAGAAATAAAAAATCTTTGCAACATAGAACTAAACAACCAATGAGTAGACAAAGTTGCACCAATCACTTTGATCTATTGAACAATGAGCTTGAATGCTATAACTATCATAAATTCAGCCACAAAGCTGCAAACTACCATCAGAAGAATTACAAAGCAGATCCAAGGATAAAACCCTTAGTTATAAATTCTAGCACATGGAAAAAGAAAGATAGTGAAAAATGTGGTCTAGCACTTTCAGTTCAAAGACAAAAGAACCCTTGGTATATTGACAATGGATTTTCCAAACACATGACTGGAGACAAAAGTAAGTTTATGTCTCTAAGCGAAAGAAAATCAGGAAATGTAACCTTTGGAAATGATGCACCAGGAAAAATCAAAGGTAAAGGAATGGTAAGTCTAAGTAGTGGCAAAGGGAAAGCTCAAGATGTGTTGTTTGTAGATGGTCTGAAACATAATATTCTTAGTGTCAGTCAATTTTGTGACAGAGGATGTAAAGTTGTTTTCACTTCTAAAGATGGTAAAATACAATCTGTGAATTCAGGACAATTGATTGCAAAAGGCATAAGAACAAAAAACAATGTCGATGTTTTGAAAGAAGAAAAAAAATAATGTCACTTCATCAAGTATGATGAAAGATGATTATGGCATAGGAGACTTGGACAAATAAAGTTTGATCATCTAATAAAAATTAGAAATAGTGGGGCAGTAAAAGATCTTCAAAAAATATCAAAGACATATGATTTTGTATGCAAACCTTGACAAATAGTAAAGATCACTTGGACATAGTTTAAATCTAAGAACTTTGCATCAACAAAGAAACCTCTTCAGTTAGTACATATGGATTTATGTGGACCATCAAGGAAGGAAGGTACAGGAAAATAAAATTAATTCATGTTGATTATTGATGATTATTCTAGACTTACATGGGTTTCCTTTCTGAAAGAAAAATCTGAATCATTTGAAAAATTCAAAGTGTTTAAGGCTCTAATTGAGAATCAAACAAGAAAAATATTGAAGGAAGTAAGGTCTAATAGAGGAGGAGAGTTTAGTTCAAGGGACTTCAAAGAGTTTTGTGATAAACATGGGATCAAAATAAAGTATACTATTCCAAGGACTCGACAACAAAATGGATTAGTTGAGAGACATAATAGATCAGTTCAACAGATGGAAAGATCAATGTTGAATGAAAGGAATATTGCCCAGAAATATTGGGTAGAATAAATTCATACAGTTGTACATATTCTTAACAAATCTCATCTCAGGCCACAAAGTGACAAGACTCCTTAGAACTATGGTTTGGAATATCTTCTTTAATCAATCATTTTAAATTCTTTGGGAGTAAGTGTTATATCAAGAACAATGATGAAAATCTTGGAAAATATAATGACAGGGATGATGAAGGTATCTTCTTAGGGTATGATACAAACAATAAAGGATACAGATTCTATAATAAGAGCCTGCGTAAATTGGTTTATTGTATTGACATAAAAGTTGATGAAGAAATCCAGGTATGAGATGTAAGCAATGTTGAATCAACAACAAAGGATAGATTTGAAGCTCGAGATGAAAAGGTCTAGGAATCAGAAAGAGAAGACTCTGAGTCAGATGAAGATAAAAATACTTAGGCGGATTCAAATCAATAGAAAACATCAAATCCTCCCTCCAGAATTACTCAAAAGAATCATCCTACAAGTCAGATAATTGGTGAGAAAGACAAACGTGTACAAACCAGGAGAAGGATAATCAAAGACACTGAGAAATCACATATAGAATTCATATCCATGGTGGAACCAAAGAACTTTAATGAAGCCAATAAAGATGTAAATTGGTTAAAATCAATAAATGAGGAACTGGATCAAATCGAGAAGAACAATACTTGGGAGCGTGTTCCTAGACCTACAAATAAGACTGTAACTGGCACCAAATGGGTGTTTAAGAATAAAATGAATGAACAAGGAAAAATTATTAGGAATAAATCCATATTGGTCTGTAAGGGGTATGCACAAGTTGAAGGATATGATTTTGATGAAACCTTTACACTAGTGGAAAGATTTGAATCCATCAGAATATTTCTTGCCTATGCATGTCATAAGAACTTTAAAGTATATCAGATGGATGTTAAGTCATTGTTTCTTAATGGATATCTAGAAGAAGATGTATATGTGGAGAAACCTAAAGTATTTTCACTGACAAATAATCTTGACTATGTCTGTAAGTTGAAAAAGGAATTATATGGACTGAAACAGGCACCACAAGCCTGGTATTATAGACTGGACAAATTTCTACGAGACAAAGGGTTCAAGAAAGGTATTGTTGACAATAATCTATACATTAAGTCTGAAGGTGATGATTTATGCAAACTGAGTTTGAGATGCCCCTGATAGGAGAACTGTCATATTTTCTTGGTTTACAAATCAATCAAAGTTCTGCAAGGTTATTTATCTCTCAAGAAAATTATTTGAAAAAGATGTTAAAGAGGTTTCAGATGGAATATTATACACCTGTGAGAACACCTATGGTGGTTGGTTTCAATCTTAGTAAATATGATATTTCACCCGATGTTGATCAAAGAACATATCGATCAATGATAGGCAATATTTTGTACATCACAACATCCCGTCCTGATATAATGCAAGTTGTTGGAATGGTAGGTCATTATTAGTCTATTCCTAGACAAAGTCATTTAGCAACTGCCAAAAGGATATTAAAATATTTGAAGGGTACAATGACTTATGGTCTCTGGTATCCTAGAAATCCAAATTTTCAATTAACTGCATATTCATATCATGATTGGGAAAACTATTTGGATGAGAGAAAGAGCACCAGTGGAGGTTCATTCTTCTTAGGTGATTTGTTAATAGCATGGATTAGTAAGAAGTAGGGATCTATTTCATTATCAACTACAGAGGAAAAGTACATTGTTGTTGCTACTTGTTGCACTCAGATCTTATGGATGATACAAACTCTTGCATATTTGAAGATAACTTATACTGATCCAATTCCACTTCACTGTGATAACACCACTTCCATTAATGTCTCCAAGAATCCTATTATACATGTAAAGAATAATCATATACCAATAAAGTATGATTTTCTCAAAGAGAAGGTTACAAAGAAAGTTGTTCCACTGAATTATATTCCTTCCACAAAAAAGATAGTTGATATCTTCACTAAACTTCTTACAATAGCTCAGTTTGAGTATCTACACCATAAGTTGGGAGTGACCCTTTTATCAAGTTAAAACAGTATATCTGATCAGGGGGAGATTGCTCATAGTATATTTTATCAGGTGGAGAATGCTTATTGTATCCCTGATAAGGGGGAGAACATAGTCACTCTCAGTTTTCTTTGACATTGATGTTAAAGGGGGAGAAAAGGTGTGTTCTGGATGCTACAGTTGGAGGTCTAATTAGAATAGTGCATCCTTTCAGGGTTTCCATCAATGCCAAAGGGGGATATTGTTGGCATATTTTTAGGAAGAGTGTGCTTTCCACTGATGGAAAGAACAACAACGAAAATCACATATTGGAAGCAATGATGGAAAACCGGAAAACAACGATGATAGCATCGAGAATTTCTTTCTACAAGCTCAGGAGGATGAGAACATGACTTCCATGAGTGTTGTAGAAAGGCACTTGAGGTCCAAAGGATCGAAAACCTTTGAGAATATGAATGAATTCAAAATCTCAGAAGAGATAGCAGATTTACCATTAGATTGGCGAGAAAGATCAGAAGGGACAATGCTTTCTAGAAGTTCAGACGAGGTCCAAGGGATAGAATCTTAGGAGGAACAAAGGTCAAAGCCTTTGAATACCTAGAAAATCTTCTAAGTCGGAAGAAATTGTAAGCTCAGGAGGAGGAGCGACAGTGGTCGTCGGATCAAGCACTATGAAGATATGGACCATTGGATCGAGGAAATTTGTGGGTCATTGATCGGACGAGAGTAGAGAATCAAGAATCGGGAAACGAAAGAAAGGAAGTGCTAACTTCCAACATCGCGAAGTGAAAATTCTCGAAGTGGGAAGGACTCATGGTTGTTCATTGAGGCGGAACACGTGGTGAGAGATCAACATTACGTTGATTTTCAAATCGAGAAAAAAGAGATAGGAGAAGAGGAAACTCACGAGGTCCGAGTTCACGAAGGTGATCACAGTTGTTGATCGAGGAAGGTCATGGACCGTTGATCTGGCATGACAAAGTTTAGAGTTCGTAAGTTCAGACCTTGAAGAAAGGAAGTGCTCTAACTTTTGGCATCACGAGTCGTGAAGGATTGAAGTATGAAGAGGATAGATCTGAACTGTCCATTCAGGAGCACCGTTAAGATCGTGAAATCGACAGTCCCATTGCATTGAGGGGATTGAAGGTGTGAAAACTTTAAAAAGTTAAGGGCGAGCCGCAATTGAAGCCATGGTTTTGGAGAAAGGACCCATGGAGGATCCAAGTAAATTGTCGGGTGAAATGTAGTTTCATCTCAAACCACCTTTGGTCTCACCTACATTCGCATGGTCACATGATATCATCCCCCAAGGTCACATCAGAGGAAGATAGGGGAATGAGCTAGTGCTTCTAGGCTCTACATCAGAGGTTACACATTGAAAATTCATAAGGGCCTCTGCGTGTATAATCCAATGGTGTTGATCAAATAGAATTTGATCGAAGGGTTGTTGTTTCACTTCATGATTTCTTGATCAGTTACGATTCAGTTACACTAACTAAATCATTGTTCCTGAGCGGTTGAATCATTATTCCTGAGCATTGGAATCACGATGTAGAGTGTAATGGATAATGTTGATATTCCTGAATTGAGCGTTGGATATGTGAAGTGTAACAGATAATGAGAGTAGGAATAAAAGAAAAATGACATGACGGAGAGAAGTGGTTGTTTCTCAGTAAAAAAAGTTGAATTGTATGTGATCAATAAGATAGAAGAAATAGAGCCGAAAAGATACAGAGATGAACAACATAAGCTAGACAGAGAAGAAATGGTGAAAGAAAAAGACTGTACGAGAACTTAAGCACAAGAAGATGCGATAAGGAACACAGTGATCCAGGGAGAGCAGAGAAGTGTAGTAAAATAGTGATGAGACTAGTAAGCCATTGATAAATTATGTATCACTGTAACAAATTTCATAAAGAAAAGATTTATATCTTAGGGTGGTAGGGTGGTGCGAGGGAGGACAGTTGTCCTATGAGTTTCAAGTGGGTTCTTGAACACAGGGAGTTGTAGCTTCCATCTGGTTGCAGCCGGAAAAACTAGAGTGGTAGGGTGGTTCTAGGGAGGATTGTTCTCGTCGGAGTTTCAAGTGGGTGCTTGAACATAGGGAGTTGTAGCTTCCATCTGGTTCTAGCCAGAAAAACCAAGGTGGTAGGGTAGTGCAAGGGAGAACCATTGTTCTATGTTATACAAATTGGTTCTTGTGTGACTATATGTTGGTGCTTCCATCTAGTTGGTGCTGGAACACTCAGGGAGTTGGTGCTTCCTTCTAGTAGGTGCTAGAGAAACTAGAGAGTTGGTGCTCTCAACAAGTTGCAGCTTTTTAAAAAAGAGGTCGTAGCCTCATTTTGAGTTGGAGCTCAAAGAAAGATGATGTACACAACTTAAAATACTTCCTATCATTCGAAGAAGAAGAGGTTTTCTCCCTTTATGGGTTTCCTCGTGAATATATGTCTCTGTGTATAGCATATGTGGATTGATGTTTGTTATTTCTACTTCTCATGTCTTGCATAATCTTGATGATCACTTGGAGAATGTTAATAATATTTTAATAGGACTAAAATTGTTTAAGCACAGTAAAAAATAATTCACCCCCTGCCCCCGTAGTTGTCTTAGTAATTCCAACAATGGGTAGTTAAAAAGAAGCCTTATGGGTAAAATCATGAAGATGGGTGTCTAGTTTGTTGGTTTTATGAGAAAAAAAGCTATATTTTCACAAGTTCTTCAACTTCCGGTATACAAAAGTATTTTTTTTATTTAGAATTTCACTTTACAATAAAAACAAAACTTGTGAAGAATTTTGTTAGCTTTCTACTGACTATTTTTCAAATTATTTTTATTGAGATTTGATATGTCAATTTGGTAATTGTTTCACAATATGTTCCTTAAAAATGAAAGGAATGATAATGATTTATGTTTTCCGCCAACAATGTATCTATTCTTAAAGTTTTATTTCTGACAAACGAAATATACGACAACAAATCTACAGAGACTCTATATTCTTATGACTATAATTTTGAATCTAAAGGATGAATATTATAATTTCTAGAATTTTTTGAAATTGAGCTGAAAAAGTTGCATATTTTAAAAACATGTTTGCCCCCACCTTGTATCTATATTAATTTTTACTTAAAATTAAAATCTAAAAATACCCTTTTGAAGAGAACAGTTGAAGGATTCTGAATATACATTTTTCTAAACTTTCCAGAGTGTATTTTTAGAGACATGGATATTTTATTTCACTAAATCGTAATGTCACCTAAAAATATTATGCAGTGATGTTTTTATAAAATTAAATAAAATTAGATAAAAATAATGAAAATGAAAACAAATTATATCCATAGAAAGCAGACTCAACTTTGCAAATGCCCATATCAGTTTCTAAACTAAATTCTGATTATTTGTAGGAGTCTACAACCTTTAAAGTTCAAGTAAGATGGAGGGAATTCTCAGATTTCAGCAAACAATCCCATTCATGATTTTTCGACCGAAATAACCTTTCGGCTGAAAAGTATTTTTTTCGGCCGCAAGATATTTTTGTAATGGAAACCGTAAAAAATAGATGAATTCCTTGTTTTTTGGCTGAACATTATTGTCTCAACCGAAAGGTGGGTGAGATAATTCCTTCGGTCGGAAAAAAAATTGACGGCACATGTTGTTTCATTTCAATTGGCACCAAATATTATAAATACACTTTCGATCGAACCAATTTAACACAATTCACTCTCTCGTTTCATGATTTTGCATATGTGGAGTCCCTAAGAAAAATTTTGAATCTTTTTTTTTTATTCTTTGAACAAGGTTGTTGATGTTTTGATGCAAAAAAAAAATTATATATTGAAAACTTTGTTGAACACAAAATTCTTGATATATTTTTTTAATAATTTTTGTGACAAAGAAGTTTTTCTGACAGTATTATGAAATGTTGATTTTTTAAAAACCTTTTATAGATAACTATACTCATGGGAGACAAAAGTTTGCGCAAGAGAAAATTTGATCCCACTCGAGACAAAAATCACCATAATGAAAAAAGGAAAGAGAATTATTGGATAAAGAAATGAGAACATGAAAATATTGAAGAAATAAATGATGATGATGTAAATAGATATTTTCAACAAGAAGAATTCCAACCAGGTATGCATGTACATATATTCTATATTAAAAATATATAATTCATTTATTTAAATTATTGTTTATAATATAATTGATTGTAATTCGGATTTGATGTTTTTCAAAAAACATATATAGATTTTCCTCATAACATCGATGAAGTCATTGAAACTGAAATTGAAGCAAAAGTTGAATCACCTATAGGTATGTACTTAAATCTAGATAATATAAGATGAACACTGGTATATAGTTTCTAGTGAATTTATGTTTGGTTTTGTTTTTAAATATAAATGTTAAATCGAAATATTGAGAAGAATATATCAACATTGATGATGAAATATTAGAAAATGTTTATACTGATAAATTTGGGAAGAAAGAAGTTAATGTTGGCATTGTTGGTTATGTGTTTTCATTGATGGAAAAATGAATCAGTCATGAACAAAGTTATACAACATGAATCATTCATGAACAAATTTATACAGTTGGCATTAGTGTCAAAATGGCCAATAAGGTTTGTCCATGTGTAAAGAAGGTCATTGATGGAAAGAGAATGCAACATAATAGCAAGGATAAAGTTCAGGAGAAAAAGTGTATGGTAAATGTCATCGATGAAATATTCGATCATTGTCAAGGATGGATGATCTTTGTTACATGTACATTTTCCAAAGCTCAAAAGAGATAGTGCTTTTGAAGTCACACAAGAGATCAGGTTTCAGAAAGAGAATTTTTACAGGTCCTTTGTGATCCATAAGAGATAGTGCTTTTGAAGTCACACAAGAGATCAAGTTTCAAAAAGATAATTTTTACAGGTGGAAACCTTTATAAAAATCAAGCAACTAGAGTTATTCATCCAGAATTTAGATGTAAATCTAACTTTTGGATCACAAAGGAAACTTACATAAAGAAGGAGAAAATTGTGGCCATAATATTGAAGATTTGGGACTGACTTAAACCGTTAGATCGTGTAGGAGGAACAATGGTCAAATTCAAAGCTAACTACTTTGTATTAAATTACCTGGGGGGGAAATATTTTAGCTGAAGACAAATTCTCCAAGTGGACATGACTCGTGAGATCTCAGAAAATTTTCGGAAGTAATATTGAACGTTGAATCAAAATAAAGTGGAAGGATAGGATAATCAAGGCCAAGGTACCAAGTCCTTGATTAAAATCATTAGATAACATTAGGAAATATATGAGCCATTGGATTAAATCTGAGTAGAAATGGTTAACCTCGGCACTGACCACTTCGGAGAAAAGGAGTTCAAATTGAACCAGAATTCTCGAAGACCGAATTCACAAAGAAACGCCAGTTGTTTGAGGTAAGGAATGCTTCAGGAAATATCCTAACCATTGGATCACGTAAATAGGAAGTATAGCATGACCAAGGTCAAAGGAACAAGATCCAAAATAGTTGAATTACTGACAATCATTGGATCATGTTAATATTCTCAGGTTAAAGAACGATCTTTAGATGACGTCAAGTTACTCGAGGTTTATTCTCTGGGGAATCTCACTTCGGGAGAATTTGGAAGTGGGAAAAAGAAAATGACCCAAAGTCCTGAAGGCCGATATGAATCTGGACAATCCAAGTGGAAGGATATCCTAAGCACTAAGTTTCATTGGATCATCCACAACAATAAGACCATGCCAGTACAACATGTGGCACAATGAGATGGTGATAAGTTTGAAGGTCCAGTTGGCACTTTATGTATACGAAAGTCATGAATCTAAGTGACACGTGGTAGCCACTTAGTTAGTGCCACATCAACAGTGACATTACAGACCACATCACTCCAGGATTACTAAATTCAGGGATATCCAATCCTTTGTTATTAGCTAATCTTCGATGGCCGGAATCATGAAGTAACATTAATCATTGATCTAATTCGAGAGAATTCTTGACCATTGATCAAGTACAATGGAAGGATAGAGTAAGTGTAAATATTGAAGTAACACTAATCGTTGATCTAATTCAGGAGTGTTCCCAACTGTTGATCAACCATAATGGAAAGATAGCGTAGGCGGAGGTGTTAGCAGACAGAAAGTGGTCATCACCGCTTTATGACTTATTCTGTAGGTAATCACTCTAGAGGGATTGAACTATATCAAAGTTTGAATATCCCAGAGTCTCAAATCTTCGAAGTTTCAGAGTAAATAACATACGTCCATCTCAACATCCATTTAAAACACGACCATTGAGTTTGATAGTTGATTAAGCAAATGTTTGGCTTAACACCTGGCCACCTTCTGTGGTCATATAGAAGTCCCGAAGTGAACGAGAATCATACACTCAACTGAATATTAAGTCATGACCATCGATTTGTTTGAATCCTTTGGATAAGAAAGGATAGTCCATCCAACAAAAGATTAATATTGATTGTTTTATCTACTAGTGAATACAGTATACAGACTTCAAAGAAATATAATTCAAGAGGATTGAATAACTGCAAAAGACCGAAGTTGCGAAGGATGAAGTACCAAAGAAATTGGTTCCAGCGTTGGTCATGTGATAAGTTAAATAAGCTAAAGGGGATAGAACTAATAAGTCATTAGACACTTGAATATGGTCCCATGTAGAAGAATATGGGCATAATAAGAAATAACTAGTAACAAACGCTTAAATGGATAGGCTCATGGTTTTGATCTCACATTCATTTGAACATTGGGTTGAAAGAAGTGCCGCATACAGATTTCATTTCTATAGACAAATCAAGGTTGGTAGTGTAATTCAACAGAGAATTAACACCATAATAATACACATAATTGATAAAATCTCGAATATGATCTGTTGGTGAATCGAGGATGCAGTAGAAGCATGGGAATGCTATAATGAGTCGATCCATATATGTGATCAACTCATGAGGACAAATGAACTGATACACAGCCATGATTAAAAGATATTTAAATCATGATCATTATGAATAAAGAATAAAAAGGAAAAATGATATTATTTAAAGTTTAATATTATCTTTTAAATGAAAAGGTAAAATGGTTCAATATCAAAAGACACAATGTTTCAAATTCACACCAGTTGGAAGACTTTATAAACAAGAAAGAATGGTGAGAAGAGTGTGTCTTGGTGGATTAAATATATATGTATATATAATGGATTGAATGGAATTTCATTCTATCAGGTTGGTCCCTGTTTACAAGCTGAGTCTTATTCTGAGGGTTGGATTCCTCACATCTCAGTTGGATATGAGATCAACAAGCTGGGACTTGTTATGAGGGTTGGATTCCTCATTTCTTAGTTGGATGTGAGAACTACAAGTTGGTTCTTGTATCAGAGAGTTGGATCTCTCATATTTAGTTTAAATATCCAAGACCTGATTTATCACATGATGATCTTTGACTTTCCAAGATCTCATCCAAAATTCGTGAGCTATTCAAGAATTTGTTTGACTTTTCCACCTTCTTTCTAAGGTCAACAACTTCAGCTTCTAACTTACAACATGACTCTTCCTTTTTATTTATTTGAATCTTCAATAGTTCCTCTATTCTTTTGGCTTATTCAATTTGTGTCTTGAGATGGACAATAGTTTCAAAACTTTTACTAATCTCATCATCTATATTCATGTCTTCTTTTCCATTCTTTAGTCTTGTGATCTCTT
>SNQJ01S0011866.1:161817-173124 GCA_010110895.2 Picea sitchensis | reverse complement strand
CCCATGTATGAAATATGCATAATGTATGTCATGTTTATGTACTTAGAAATTATGTTACTAATCCATCCCATCTATTGAAATTTGATGGATTGCAGGTTCTTGAGGAGGGAGCCATCCAAGTTGTTCCATTCTCTATACTAGATCATAAGGTTTGTCAGTTGAGGAACCAAGAAATTGAACAAGTCAAGGTGCATTGTGATCAATACAATCTAGGAAATACAACCTAGGAGGATGAAAGACCTATGTGTTGCTACTTTCTCTATTTGTTTGGTTAAATCTTTGTTATGAGTCAAACTGAACTACCCAACTTTACTAAGACATATGCATATACCAAGTTAGTTTTTTTTATTACCATTTGTTTCAACATTTTGAAATATGACTTGTTTTTGGTTGAAATAAATACTATATATTGACTTTATTGTTGTACATATGCACTATGGTTACTCTATTGAAGATGTTAGTCTATATTAAGAACACCTAAGACATTTATGTGTAATTTTTTGTTAGCATGTGGTTCCATTTATTAGGTTGATGAAATTCTATATCTTTTATGAATATGTGTTGAGGTTATACTTGTTATAATAGTAGCTCATGATTTGATGACATGATGTAATTATAATAAGATGTTTTATGATAACATATGTGATCATGTGCTTCCTTACTATGGCAATGAGGAAATGCAATAATATGAATATGAATTATTTCATATGGGATGATGATGTTTTTTTATGAATAATTAATTTCTTTAATGTTGTGAGGTGGTGAATGAAAGTAAATACACCGATGAGCCAAGAGAGGCAATTCATTCCATGTTCTCATGGGAAACCATACCTATGAAGGAGAACATATAAAAATAAAAAATGTATGGGTGGTTTTCCTTTTTGGGATTAGTTTGGTACCCTAGCATTACATTGTTTAATAGTTTAATTACTATTAGAGATGACAACACTAGTTTTTACTCTTCAGAGTGTACTTTTGGGAGGATTAGGAGTGGTCTTTTGACGAGTTGATTGATTTTATCTAGCTTATGAACATCTGGCTTAATAAGGGAAATTAAATGGGTTCATGTATCAACACCTTGCAAATTAGTGCTAAGAGTAGAGAGTGTTTCACATCGTCGAGGTAGATCTAAGAGAGGTTCACATAGAGAGGCCTCGTGGAGGATGTAGGGGAGTATATGACTTGTTAGCAGAGTAGGCTGGGGCACACTCATTTCACAAGATGGATGTAGTATGTGGCCATTACTGGAAGAGAGTCGGAGAGCATGTGCATAAATTACCGAGGGTATAGAGGATATATAATATGTATGCAATGATTGACTAGTTCATGCACTTTCTGGTGATATCCTCTAAGTATGGGGCAACACAAGTGACAAATATATATAGTGAAGAGATGTCCATAGTCCATAAGAAGCCCAGATTCATTGTAAGGGATCGAAACAAACTTCCTTTTCTGACATTCGAGATTAAGTATGGAAATGGATTCATAGGTCGTGACTTCACCTGGACACTTATGAATGATACTATTGAAGTAATAGATGAATACATTACAGGTATTTCAGGAGGGAGTACCATGGGAGGAGGAGGCACACTAGGCATGGTGGTCAGATGGTTATGATCAGAGTGGTACGAAATCAAAATGGTGGTTCCTTTCTAAGATTAGCTTAGGACCTTGGGATTTTATGGGTTGATAGTTTGGTAGCAGGTACAAATGGGAGAACTATTTTTTACTTGCAATAGGCCCCTGGTGTTATCACATTGTAGGAAAATATAGTGGGTGGTAGGTGCTCCACATATTTCATATTGGTTTGGAACCCAGGGATCATCATTAGTTTCAGTTTGGTTCATCTTATTGTTCCTGTGGGTGTGACGACATTGCTTGAGGAAAATAAATAGTTTGGAAGGGAGGATTTGTCATGTCCCCATTTTTGTGTTCCCCTGTTCTGCAGTGGAAATGAATTCCATGGCTTGCTAGTGAATAAAAAGTAGTAAAAAGGGTCATTTAGTGTCACTTAGTTAGGAGATGTTATGTTTTTAAAGTAACTTTATATTAATAAGTTACTTAAACATTATTAAAGTGACTTTAATCTTAAAGTAAAAGTAAAATGAGAATAACAGTCATATTTGATTTAGTAAAAGAAAGGGAAAAGTCCTATAAGGCATGGAAGAAGAGGATAAAAGGAGTAGATCTTGAGTTTGGCATCATGATTATGATTATGATTTTATCTCTCATTTTGGAGTGCTCTTGGAGCCATGTTTTTGTTAAGGTTTAGAAAAACCCTTCCACCATTACAGTTTAGTTTCAGTGGTGCAATATACACCCTAGATAAACAAGAGGGTGATCCCTCCAGGATTTCCATTGGAGTTTCAATTTTGGTGTTTGTATTCAATTGGAGGTATATCATCTTGGGCAGGGGGTTTGCGAAAATTTCTGGAGGAGGTTGATTTCAGGTTTTGCAAGTACTAGGAGAGTTTCCAGGAACCATGACCAGGGACAACCTCATTGATTGAGCATAAGGTTTCCACTAGTCCTCACTTGTCTCCTATCCTCATCCCACGAGGCACCGATGGTCATCCAGTCTCATCCCAGGAGGACCTATGCAAACAAAAGTTGCAGAGATACTTAGGTGAGGTGGTTGCACCCCTGCAATCAATATCAGAGTAGACATAGGCCATGGAAAATAGTTAGCCAAGACACAAAGGCATCTTGTCCAAGTTTTATGACTTATTTACTATTTTTTTCGGGTATCTTCCAGCTTCCATTTGCATCCAATAGGGTTTTATTGTTTACGAGGGTATTGCAATTGCTTATTGTGTGTTCAAGAGGGTATGACAATTATTACTACAACAAATAGAAGTTGTTTTCTTTATATCTAAAGTGCAATTGTTATCAACGCTTTGTATTGCTATCATTTTGGATTTCATTCATAATAAATATACCATGATTTATCCTTCTATTCTCTGTGTACCAAATTCATGCAATACTTTTGATTAAATTTCTATAAAAATATTACATGAAAGTTGTTTGTTAAGGTTTCTAACCAGATTATAGTTAAAGAGTATGGGACAATATACTATATGCAGGTGTTTGTGAGAAACTACTGCAGTATTAATGCAGAGTTTTTGATAAAATTATATAAAGAAAACCAACATTCTCGACAACAAAAATAATATTCCATCATAGCCTAGTTTGGGAACATAAGAGTGGTACTAGAGTTGGTGATCTTGCCATCTTGTGATTTCTTAAGACATGAATGGGTTACAAAAAAGGGAGAAATCAATAGTGCATTCAATGGACAAGGGACTAAATACAACTCTGGAATTCACAGATAAAACTTGGAAAAATATTCAACAAGCCAAGAAGATGCTAGAGAAAAGCAAATCATGCCTTACTTTCAGGAGTATCTAGCATTGAGTTATAAGATCTGTGCAAATTTTCCCTTTAAAATATTTTACACTCTATGGTATAGAAGTTGGCCCAAGGTTTTGGACAAGGATTATTTTTAAAGAACATGGCATGAAGTAAAGAAGGGTGAGCATGAAGGATGACAAGAGGAACATGCATCTAGCCATGCAGAGGAGGCATGCATAGAAGAATAACAAACATCCAATTATGATACATCATCAGAACTAACCGATGAGGTCAATGACACTATTTTGATAGATGGAGAATATGAGGATACAATATCTTGTCCTACATATGATGATTATGATAATATGTTCCAATGAGTTGATGCTAAGGCTTCAACAATTCTCCATGTATAGGAGGTTGATGATGAGGATGGTTCAAGTGGGAATTCAACATATCATCTTATTCATGACATGTATGATGATGTAGGCATGATTGTACCAGAATGTGATAAATATTTAGAGCTATGTGTGGAGGATGACAATGAAGGGGCTGATTTAGGGGATGATACCAGAATGTGATAAATATTTAGAGCTATGTGTGGAGGATGACAATGAAGGGGCTGATTTAGGGGATGATACCAGATTAGAAAAACTGTATGAGGAAGGTAGACCACATTGCATGAAATCATGTAAAGAGTCAATTGATCCCTTGTGTGACATCCCATGGCATGCTGATGAAATAAATTTCCATGATTTGGAGAAGTGACTATTGGTCATAGAGGAACAAATTGTGTAGTTGTTGACGAGGACAGGCGACGCTCATAAATTTATTAAAGACAGTATATGGAAAACCAAGATGGAAGAGAGGAAAAAGGGAATTGCATATGGAGTCACTAGTACCCAATTGTGCATCATCAAAGAGGGACTAGGGAAGATGATATCAAATTATTTGCAGTTATTCATGGATATGGGCCTTTCTATTAAGGTCATTGGAGACAAGGAAAGGGAGATTGAGGAGATTTGTTGCCAACTTAGTTTTGCATGCTCTTCATCATTAAAAACAATAGAGACACCATCATATTTGGCAGAAGTGACACATGAGGGCATGGGTGGAACTCATTATCTAAGGGAGGAGCCTATTGTGATGATTCGACACGAGGAGCATTTGAAGTTGCAGGTGTTTGATGAGAGGTTTGACATAGAGGGTTTTGACCATGCACTTGTTTTTCATTGCAGGGACCATGAGTCATTTATTTTGGATCAAGCCGTAGCTACAAAGGAGGTAGTTGAGAAAATTCCTTGTGGACTGACCAACAAGGAAATATATGCACTAGTTGATTAGGGATTGAGTATAGGATGGATGTGCACACATCACTCTAGGACCCAGTTTCAGTTGATATTAGTGGAGCTATTAACACAATGGCACATATAGGATGTGTGGTGCTACATGATTATATAGGGGTATGCAGTGGTATACAATAGTATGGTCATGTACAATGGGTTTTTGGAATGATTTCCCTAGGGAGACCGCCAGATAGGGACTTTAGACATATCATTGAGTTTGGTTCACCTAGAATCGATGAGTGGATGGATGAGCTTAATGGGGAGTTATATTCCTTAGAGAATAATCTTTGAGTGGGATATCACTAGAGAAGGGATAGAGAGAAGGATACCTGCACGATTTCTCTCATATGTTATCTTCATTTATTAGTCATACCATTGGGATTGACCAATTCACATGCCACTTTCCAATGTTGCAGGGAGTGGCAGTGGAATCTAGAACTATTTTATGATGTTGGAGGTATATTTAATAGGACATGGAGGGTTCACCTAGGCTAGTGGGGTGAGGCATAAAGGATTATAGCCATGTTAGATTTATTTCATTTAGGCCATGTGGTAAGAGCACGAGAAGAGATACATATTGTATTGGATCAATTCATAGAGATTCAATATAACAAAGTGATGGATGGAATTATCCACTACGGAGGTTGCACACATGTAGTCCCCTCATCCACACTTAGGGAGGAGATTATGAGGGCTATGAGTGATTCACCTTTGGAAGTGAATTCTCACTACTCATATGAGGATGAGGCACCGTAGGTGATAAGATTACTTTGCAGGGAGGTGTTTAGACTCCATGACTTACTTGATTACATTAACAGTGATCGAGATAGCCAATTTTACGACACAGTTTGGTATGAGACAAACAAAATTGCAGGAATAGATTTGATTCCTAGTACACGGTTTCCACCAGTTGTTGGCATACCAGGGAGTTGTCTCATTATTTACTCTGATGGAACTGTGACATCTAGCAGGTATTGGGAGTGGTGGAATTCCAATTTGGTGGTGGGATATGGGAATTCATCTGAGTGACAGATTGATTCAGATGATGGTGATGATTGACAGAGTTGTGACAATGATTGTTCTGCTTTATTTTTGGGATTTCATTAGAGGGAATATCAATAATTATTATATATGGAAAGAAATACTCGAGGTATACCGTGTATTTGCAGAATTAGACTTCATGGAGACACCTTCATAGGGGAGGATTTCAGATAGGGGTTTAAGTACCTTTAGGGAGTTCATCTTGGGGTTCCAGGAGAGGAGGATGCAGACTGGGCACATTGAATTATGATCATTGTAGTGTAGCGTTAGAATGGTGCTTCCTTTCTGGGATTAGTTTGGGACCCTCATAATACATTGCTTAACAGTTCATCAACTATTAGATATGAGAGAATTCATTTTGACTCTTCGAAGTCTACTTTTGGGAGGCTTAGGAGTGGTTTCTTAAAGGAGTGGTATTCTGAGGAGTTGACTGAGTTGATGCGTCTTATGATCACGTGGCTTATCAGGCGAATTTATATGGATTATTGTGTCAGTACCTTGCAGATTAGTTTTAGCAACAAAGAGTATTTCACATTGTCCAGGAAGATCCAAGAGGGGCTCGCATGGAGGGGCCTCGTGAACGATGTAGGGGAGTATATGACTTGTCAGCAGAGAAGTTCATGGCACACTCATTCCACATGATGGATGCAGTCTTTGACCATTTATGGGCGAGAGTGGGAGAGTATGTGGGAAAATTGCATGATAGGATTACCAATGGTATAAATGATAGATATTATGTCTATGGTGATTGACCAGTTCACACACTTTCTAATTATATCTTTACAGTATGGGGAAAATTCGGTGACAAAGATATCTAGTGGAGAGATGTCTAGAGTCCATGAGAAGATAAAAGTCATTTCTAGTGATCGGGAAAACTTCATTTTATGACATTCAATATCAAGTATGGCATTAGATTTGTAGGTCATGACTTCACCTGGATGCCTATGTAGGATACTATTCATGGTACTAAATTCCTCCCTTACATGTATTTCAGGATGGAGTACCAAGGGAGAAAGAGGCAGACTAGGTATGGTGGTCAAACGATTATGATAAGAGTGGCATAGAATTAACATGGTGGTTACTATACGAGATTATCTTAGGACCCTAGGATTTTATGGGTTAACTGTCTGGTAACTGGTACAGATGGGAGAACTAGTTGTTTCTTGCAGGAGGCCCCTGGTGTTAGAACATTGTATTGAATTATTGTGGGCGGTATGTGCTCCGAATATTTCAAAATAGTTTGGGACCCATGGATCACAATCAGTTTTAGTTTGGTTGAGCTTGTTGTTCCTATGGGTGTGATGACATTTCTCGAGGACAAGAAATCTTTGGGAATGGAGGATTTTTCATGTCCCCATTTTTGGGTTCCCCTATTCTGTAGTGGAAATGAGTTTTGTGGCTTGTTAGTGAAGAAAAATGAGTCTAAAAGGGTCATTTAATGTCACTTAGTTAGGATATGTTATGTTTTTAAAGTGACATTAAGGAAATAAATTAGCTTTAGATTAAAAAGTTGTACTTAAACATTATTAAAGTGACTTTTAATCTTAAATTAAAAGTAAATGGGGAATAGGGGTCATATTTTATTTAGTAAAAAAAGGGGAAAGTTCTAGAAGGCATGGAAGAAAGATAAAAGGAGGGGTAGAGCTTTACTTTGGCATTATGATTATGGTTATAATTTGATCTCTCATTTTGGAGTGATATTGGAGCCATTATTTCATTAGGGTTTAGCAAAACCCTTCGACCATTAAAATTTAGTTTCGGTGGTGCAATATCTATCTTAGTTAGACAAGAGGGGGACCCATCCAACATTTCCATTGGATCTTCAATTTGGTGTTTACACTCAATTGGAGGTATATGGACTTGCGTAGGGAATTTATGAAACTTTCAAGAGGAGGTCGATCTTAGTTTTTGTAGGTACCATAAGTGTTTCAGGGAGGCGTGATAGGATATCTTCTCATTGGTTGAAAACATGGGTTCTTCAAGGCCTCGCTTATCATCCAGCCTCGTCCCGCGAGACACCTCTTGTCATCTAACGTTGTCCCACGAAGACCTCTCCAAACTAAATTTATAGAGATACTTAGGTGTGGCATTCGGATCCCAGCAATCCATATTCGAGTAGACAAAGGTTTTGGGAAGAAATTAGTGAGGAGACATATGAATCTTGTCCAGGTTTTATGACTTATTTATCATGTTTATAGGGTTCTTGCAGATACCATTTGAATCCAATAGGGTTTGAATGTGTAAGAGGGTATTGTAGTTGTTTAATGTGTGTTGAGGAGGGTATTGTAGTTGTTTCTATAGCCAATAGAATTTGTGTGCTTTAGATCTAAAGTGTAGATGTAATCACATCTTTGTATTGTTTTCATTTTGGATTTCATTCATAATGACGATACCATGATTTCTCCTTCTATTCACTGTGTACCAAATGCGTGCAATATATTCGATTAAATGTCTATAAAAAGATTACATGCAATTTTTTGGTTAAGGTTGCTAACCAGATTATAGTTAAAGACTCTGTGACAACAAACTATATGCAAGTGGTTGTAAGAATCTATCGCAGTATTAATGCAAAGTGTTTGAAAAAATTATATAAATAAAACCAACATTCTAGACAACAAACAAAATATTCCATCCTATCCTACTTTGGGGACATTATAGAGCTTTGATTCCCAAATGTTTCTTCCATGCCATATATATAGGTATTTACAATTACATGAGCTAACTACAAATATAGAAAAAAAAAACATTTCATAACTTTATTCTAAGTTAGTGGTAACACGGGTATAATGAGAGTAAACATAAGAATGAAATGGGGTCCCAGGGGGGCATGAAATAAATAATCTTCCATATTCACTATCTATTTTTTTCAAGTTATCCATTCCTTCATAGATGAAAATACCCATTTATATCTTACCACCATCACTTCAAGAAACTAAATTAGTTTATAGGCTAAGCATATGTCTATGTACCTATCCACTTAAGATAAATCATCATGATAGAAATTGCAACATGTTCTTCAAGCATCTCCCAATTGTTCTAAAAAGAGAATGACTCCATTAATTATATTTTTATGATGTTCATGTTACGTCACCTAAAATTGTTATGGTTGGCTACCACTTATTTGTCCTCACTCTTTCTTTTTTTCAATGAGGCCTTTTCTAATTGGTTCATAGAATTGTATTTTGAAAATTTCTAATTCTATTTACAAACTCACATTTTCATGATGGGACTATATACTCAATTTTAACTACAAAAAACTTTAGAACCAAAATTTTAAATATTAAAAATCTAAATATGTAGAGCATTACAACACTATATATTAAAAATTTATTTCAAAGATTTTTTTTCTCTAAACTTTTTATATATTCCATACTACATTATCATTATCAACATGTCCTACATCTAATATTCAATAATTATAATATAATGTTATTAAATATATTCTTCCCCTTATCATATGCTACTATAGTCTCTAATAAGTATAAGCCTTTTTGTCAAATAAATAAACTTCACCTGTGTGGATTTAGGTCTTAAGGAAAAGCATGGGATGCTAATTTGTTTGTTGTGATTTTTTAATATTGCATAAAAATATTTATCTTGTGATTTATCACCCATTACCAATGTCTTTCAATCTATGATTCTATTATTAAACCATAAWTTTTTTCTAGAAAATATATAACTATACATTAATAATATATCATTCATGTATTTATACCCATAATTACAATGAAACCATAAAACTTTCACTCGAGAATATAAAACTAGACATTCAATAATATATATAATTCATGTATTTACACCCAATGGAGTAACCATAACTCTAATTTCCCATGTAAACTTCTCTATACCTCCATTTGCACRTGATGGGCCTCTACKATTTTCATTCTCTTATTAATGCAAATAATTCSATGCATTATTTTAGTCGTCATGGAAAAATATACACAAAGTTYAATAAAACAAACATAAATTAAACTTTAAGCCGTGAGTGTTTCAGTTAATGATTTCTCTTTGTATTAGACCTTGGAAAACTTTTTGATCTTCCCAATGMAGAAAATCACTAGAGACCACAGAACTTTTAAGACGAAGAATTGGTATTTCTTAAAAGCGATGCTTATGTATAAGTTGGAACATGCATGGAAAATTTATCTTACCATCTCTTACTCTCTCAATGTTATCTCCTTTGATTGAGTACTTTCCAAGACTAAATTTCGTAAATAACAATGAGTGAACTATAAAACATAATTAGATTATTACATAACCGTGAAGTGGCTTATATTTGAAGCTGAGATGTTGAGCATATGGAAACCATGATTATATAACTATTATGTGGAAGATGTATTTTAGATGTAGTGGAAAACCTTTGAAACACATCATTCTCATGTAGCCTCTACATCATGCAAAAGCAAACTTCCAAGTTGCCTTTTACATTCAAAATGTTTCAACCATATGAACTACGAATTCATAGAATATTATTATGTGCATGAGACCATAATTCGCTCCAATACTAACAAGTTGAGTTACTACATTAATGAGTGGTTAATATCTCTAGTATCACCTTAATCGAGGAATCGAGGCTTATGTTTTGTGAAAATAGTAAAGTCCCATTTCACCATAAAAAAATGGTTACAATGAAAGGATTCAATGTTAGGGTCCTAACCCGCACATACGTAGATCAATATATTCGGATATGATAAAGGTCAATATTAATAAGGCTTTTCAATAAAATAGAATAAGGCGGATGTAAGAAGACCTAATAGAAGCTTCCACTTCTAGAAGGATCTTCCTCTAGATGCTTCTTTTGATAGACATATTTAGTATAAATAAGGGTCGAGGGTATGAAAAACCTATCTTAGCGATTATTGTAACAGAGTGCTGCTCGATTGGAGGTTGCCCCCTCGAAGAGGCCTATGAACATTGCTTTCTGAATCAAAGTGCTATTTATGTTGTTGTTCTTATATCATTTATGTGTTAATGTGAAGATTATGCTGGATATATCACTGTTATTCTGCCATTCCTAGCATTTTATTTAGGTTCTGCATATTTATTATATCTAGTATCTTGCAAGTGGTATCAGAGCACTTTCCTTGGCAGAAATTGTAGGATTTTTTTTTTCTCAGGGTAGAGACGTATTCTGGTGTCTTTAAGCCATAGAGATCTGTCGTTACATGCATAAACCCACGGTTGAGGGATTCATACACGCAGGAAATACAAGTGGTTCTTAAGCGCACATTTGTTGGCCACCCTTGTAACCCCTGTTGGTACCCCTTCGAGTGGTAGTGCATTAGAGAACACCTATGTATAGATCGGCCTAGATTTATTGAAGCCCTCTTTAGATAAACCTATCGGCCATCGGACTGCTATAGTTTCATCGGGAACAACACTCGGGAAGATACTCTCTAGTACCTGGGTAGTTGGGTAGTACAACTAAGGGTACGGTCTATCCTCCTTAGTTAGTGCCCTGAGATATTGGTCCGAGTACTATTGTTGGACCCCGCACGTATATCAGAGAGCTATAGCACAGGGCAAACCCTTGTCTGTAGAACCCTTGAATACCTAACCCTTGGGGGACAGA
>SNQJ01S0011866.1:140254-156794 GCA_010110895.2 Picea sitchensis | reverse complement strand
CCCCCTCGAAGAGGCCTGTGAACATTTCTTTCTGAATCAAAGTGCTATTTATGTTGTTGTCCTTATATCATTTCTATGTTATTGTGGAGATTATGTTGAATATATTACTGTTGTTTTGCCATTCCTAGAATTTTATTTATGTTCTGCATATTTATTATATCTGGTATGTTGCATTCAAAGTGTAATATGACAACTTATTAAAGTTTATCATCATCTTAATTATTAAGAATATATTAAACGATTTCAATCATCCATTGTGGTGTCGTCTGTGCAGTCCCTAAATTCTGAAGAACATTGAGCTCCAAATTTATTGTCTAATGACAACTGCTTCATTCATAATGAAAATTACTTCTACCTCAAGAACGAGAGAAAATCAATGAGGTTCTTATGATGGCATAGAAGAGGGGTAATTCGTCCACCTTTTCCTTTTTAATGGGACAAGGTATTATAAAGAACTAAAGTCATAGGTTAGTATAACTCAAGTCATAAAAATAATAAAATATAAAGAACACCATTTATAGTGAGCTCTTGTCACTCAAATATACACCATCTTTATCAAGATTTTATTATTGCCACAGTACAAGTCCCACTCATAATTATGTACTAAGGAAACATCGACGTGGTGATTCATGTAACACATAACATATATACACCACTCCTTTCATAATTTAAGTTCAATTTTAGTTGATTGAATCCTCCATAAATGAAACAAGTAATATGGGACTTACATTCAACTTTAATCACTACTGGAATAATGTCTCACTAGATTCCTTACACTTCTCCTCCACCCACTGGGTAACATTACTCACCACTTTTATTTATTGATTGTAGCATTTGAACAAAACAAGGCCAATTTCAATCATCAATTGGGGAACATCCCCAAATTGGAGATGAAAAATACAACACTCTAACAATTTCTTCTTGGATTACATATTTTTGAAAATACTTGGTAGATTAGAAAACAAAACTCTAGAGATCCCACAACAATGTAACTTTTTTGTTCCAATGTCCACTAAAGCATGTGAAATATTTTATTTTCACTCACATATAAGACCCACCAACCATATCATATTCTTCACAATCATCATACACATAGAAAGCTTGGAATCCTCTTTGGTTCACCTATTTCATTAAGAGAACTACCAATGAAACATTCACAATTAGACTCTCTTTCCAACCTAAAACAATTGTACTATCTTGGGTAATGAATGAACCATCGATATACATGACATAACCATCATATCAAATGGATTACTTTATCAATATCGCCTTTTCCATGCTTTGGATACTTTCTAGTTGGCATATGCATGTCTCTTCCTCTTTACATCTCCTAATTCTTATCTTAGTCATGATGATAAATAATTCATCTATATTGATGTACCAGTAACCATGCTACACTTACATGAAACAATTTAAATGAGCATAACATATCTATATCAACTTAGAAAATATAACAACTTAAGTAATAGATTTGGAAAATATTTTTAGATCTACACACAACCTAAAATGATCCAATAGATCTATGATTCTTGAGAAGCATATGCAACAGGTCTAAGGCATTTTTTTCACCATTACATTTTATCTTGAACAATCCCATGCACTTTTTCCATTTTAGAAACCATAGCAATTGTCTGGAAAAAAAACTAAGTTCGCTCTCATGGGAGACTCTAGGATTACCTAACTCTTATGCCAAATGTAATTTTTAAATCTTTCTAGGCAAAGCAAGGCATACATATTCTTTCTATTTTTCTTAATAATTAATATGAATTACTTCAAGTCTTTCTATTTTTCTTAATAATTAATATGAATTACTTCACTTGAAGTAGTTTAAATCATACACTTTTTTATTATTTATGTATTCTATTTACCTCATCCCTCAAGTGACCTTGGAAGATAATAAATAGAAAGGAGAGTTATGTTTCCTAGTGGTAGTAATTGCATACAATTCTCGAGCATATAATTATTTGGAAGAGACTTATTTTGTGGTGTTGTTGTTATATTTATGGTTATGATTTGTTTTAGTTTTGTGGTGCTATGTGAAAGGTTATTGGTTTTTATTCATGTTGGTGTTCTCTTTGCATGTAGAAGACCAATCTCTATTATGCCTTGATCAACATCCACACTTGAGTGAAGCCAAGTTGCACTGTTATGTGAAGCTCTCCTATCCCTCTTACAAAACTTCACAGTTGTCTCCTTTGTTCTAAAGGATTTTGAAAGTTGTCAATATCTTGTAATTTCCATTGAATATCCTACCACCTTAGGGGAATTATCCAAGTAAAACAAGAAAATTCAAGTCACTTTTTGGTTTCTCTTTTTAAGTAATTCACTACAAAAAAATTCATTACATATTGTTTGCAAACTATTAATTTTGAGAATTAAAGTCATGAGTTTATGTGGAAAAAATTATAACTGATTGGTCCTAATGGTTAACAACATGTTTTTTCTCGTAGGTGGTAATAGGTTCAAATTTTTATAGCCCTAAAATGCCCAACTCATTCATACGTGGCATTGGCCCTCTTACTTGCATAATTTTCCAAATCATTGTTGAAAAGCTCTACTTAAAAAACCAATTTTTAGAGCATGTACGCGCCCTGCACCACTACAAATCATGTACATACACTTGTAGCATGCTATATAGATTACATACATACTCTTTATGCATAATACACAGCCTGCATATACCTCCAAAAGTTGCAAAAATTAAAAAGTTGTAAGGAATTCGGTGAAATTCACGGGCTATTGGAGGTTTCCCAACCAATTCACCTTCTATAGCCTATCCCCCAGCCAAATAACCATCTTTTTTTTCATATAAAAGGAGGTTTTGGGGTCTCATTGCAAAACCAAGAATAAGAACAGTGAAACTCTGCCCAATTTCACTCCCCTTCCTTGCCCAAGCATTTTCTACCTTTTGTGAGTTACTTCCTCAACACTCCCTCTTCAACCCCTTTTCTTCCATTCAATCCATTCCCTTTCCTTGAAATGATTAGTAGATTGTGAGAAGAGGATTATTGAAGGTGCACTTGGAGCATTTTAAAGAGGAGCCTGGACCAGGTTCGTGTAACGATGGCCGAGAAGGATTGTAAGTTTCAGTCTTTGTTTGATGAATAAAAGAATCTCTTTTCCCTGTCCCAAATGATGATTTTTTGTGTTATTTCTATGATTTATACATAACATTTGATATCTAGCCCTAATTCATGAATGTAAATAACATGCTTGTATCCCTTGTTTTTCTAGTCTTGGATGCAGGTCAACCTTGGGATGAGAGTTGCAGTCTTTGAAGCTACATAGCTTGAGGAGATCATCACTGAACGTTGGATAAAAGGTACAGTTAGTGATTTTCTCTTCTACTACTTTATGTCCATTTATTTTGGCATGTTTGGGGTAGTGTACGAACTAGGTTGACTTTTAGACGATCATTTTCTTTGTCTATATTTTAAACCCTGGTATAGTTATAGGGGGATTTTCCTGCTAGCAGAATTGGCGAATATATTGGGGATACCTCTAAGGTTTTAGGGAGGTTTTTGGGGCATAGTTTCAGTCAAGTTTACTGAGTCTCTTTAGGGTTTCTGGTCACTTGCAAGGTGCATACCATTTTTCCCTACCCTGTATGTATGCCTTGTGTTTTTATTTTTAAAAATTCTTAAAGGTGTACCCACCCTATTTTGGGTCAGCCCGCGTACATATGCACTCTGCACAATAGAAATCTCGTGTACATATGCAGGTTTCAGATGCAACAACCCACATCTATGTTTCATGATTTTTTTTTTAATAAAGATAGAGTTTGTCTCTTTCCTGATAGAAGTTCAAACTTCTCAGGAATTTCTTGAATCGATCAGAGTCTCTGTCTCTGGCCATAGCTTGGGTTGAAGTTTTGGTTTACTTGTTCCTTAGTTTTCTTTTGTTTTCCCTAAAAGGGTTAGAGAAAGCTGTCAAGTTTTTAGATCCTTCTTTTGGTTTCTTGGTTCAATACCTATGATCCGAAATGGGCTTAGGGTCTTTGTCAATCTTGTTTTGAGTTTTCTCTTTGTTCTTGTTTATTGCTTTGAAAAAAAAAAAAGTCCTCACTTCAATTTTTCTTTTTAAAGTAGTTCATAAAAAAAAAAGAATCCCTCTTGTCTCTGGGGGGGCAATGAATCGTGTATTCATCAGTTTCTTTTAGCATATTTTGTTATTTCTTCTTTGATTGGAAGAAAATATAAAAAACCTAGTTTTTAGGTCTCTTTCTTTCTTTGCATTTTCTTTGCATTGTTATTTGAAAAAGAAAAAAAAATTAGCATAGTGTAAATCCTTCTTTTCCATTGTTCTTATAAGTTTCATTTTTGCAAGGAATCTCAAAACACCATTGGTTGTAATATCCTTTGCGTAAATCAAGCCTTGAAATTAATGCTTAATCTAAAAATATATTAGACTTTCTATTTGTGGGGTTCCTTGGAGCTAGTTTAGGGTTTCTAAAATATATTAGACTTTCTATTTGTAGGGTTCACCGACTAGTTTAGGGTTTTAGAGCCTTGAATTAGGTGTGAAGAGGAAATTATTCAAGGCCATTTTAAAACAAGCATTAGAGTCTGAGATAGGGAGTGTTTTAATTCCAACGTCATAATATTTATCTGGGACCCCCCTCTAACATAGGGGATAAACATGAGGTCATGTGAGGAAAAGGAGAGGACATAACCCCTCCAAAGACGAACTAAACGTATTTGAGATTATTATTGAGGGTATTTCTCAGGAACATTACTGATCGCATTTGCCTATGAAGCTTCATGAACCTCGAATCCATTCGAGATCCTCAGTTTTCTTCCAGACCAATTGATTTCGACACCCTTGAAGGGCTTCAGAGTTGTTATCCTTTTCATTACGATCCTACCGAATATCCACTGTACCCGCTGCATGACTGACTGCGAGCTTGCAACTTAGTTGCCTATATTTTACAGACTTAGACAGGTGACTGTAGGGGCATACCTCGGTGCCTATGGCAGACATCGGATCATGCTTCGTAGAATATACCCAGGGGGCACTTCTATTTTTGAGTTGCACTTACATCAGTTAGTTTCTCTAGTGTCGATTGGTGTAATTGTCCTTCCCGCTAGTTAGTTCTCTGCTTGATTTTCATTTTGGAAATTTTAGTGTGTGTTATGTGCTCTCTAGTTTTCCATAGTGATTTAGTCAGTCATTTCTTTGGGTCTCTGACCTAAGGTGGTAGATCTCCCACTCTGCCATTCATGAGGAATTTTTGGTTGTCCTCTTAGAAATGTGGAGCCGCCTATATATAGGCATTGTTTTTCTACCACTTATTCGCCAGAGTCAGTGTCTGAGACTTTTACAGACTTCATGGTTAAATTTCCCTGTGCATAATTTCTTCATGGCTAAAGTTCCCCTTTGCATAATTTCTTCATGGCTAAAGTTACCTATGCATAATTTCTTCATGGCTAAAGTTCCCTGTGCATAATTTCTTCATGGATAAAGTTTCCCACGATACCAACCAAGGAACCCCTTCAAAAGGGGATTATTGTTCTTTTCCTTTTTTCAGAAACATTGGTGTCCCTTTGATGCCCACTTTGTACATTCCTGAGTTGAATGTGGGACTACCAGTTTGGTTGGGTACCATTCCAAATGTCCTAAATTCTCTTGACACTTCTGAGTTAAGCACCTTATGTCATCGACATCATGTTGATGTTCCTTATTTAACAATTTCTTCCCCTCCTCCTTATACCTTCCCTGGTGAAAGTATATCTACTAGTAACTGGAAGTCTAAGTGAAATAGAAAGAGGAAGAATAGGAAGAAGAAATCACCAACCTCTGCTAGTCATGTTGGAAACTGATATGGGCATTTGCAAAGTTGAGTCTACCTTCTATGCATATAATTTGTTTTCATTTTCATTATTTTTATCTAATTTTATTTAATTTTATAAAAAAATCACTGCATAATATTTTTAGGTGACATTATGATTTAGTGAAATGAAATTTCCATGTCTCTAAAAATACACACTGGAAAGTTTAGAAAAATGTATATTCAGAATCCTTCAACTGTTCTCTTCAAATGGGTATTTTTAGATTTTAATTTTAAGTAAAAATTAAGATATATACAAGGTGGGGGCAAACATGTTTTTAAAATATGCAACTTTTTCAGCTCAACTTCAAAAAATTCTAGAAATTATAATATTCATCCTTTAGATTCAAAATTATAGTCATAAGAATATAGAGTCTCTGTAGATTTGTTGTAGTATATTTCGTTTGTCAGAAACAAAAGTTTAAGAATAGATACATTGTTGGGGGAAAACATAACTCATTATCATTCCTTTCATTTTTAAGGAACATATTGTGAAACAATTGCCAAATTGACATATCAAATCTCAACAAAAATAATTTGAAAAATAGTCAGTAGAAAGCTAACAAAATTCTTCACAAGTTTTGTTTTTACTGTAAAGTGAAATTCTAAATAAAAAAAATACTTTTGTATACCGAAAGTTGAAGAACTTGTGAAAATATAGTTTTTTTTCTCATAAAACCAACAAAATAGACACCCATCTTCATGATTTTACCCATGAGGCTTCTTTTTAACTACCCATTGTTGGAATTACTAAGACAACTAAGAGGGGGGGGGTGAATTAGTTGTTACTGTGCTTAAACAATTTTAGGCCTATTAAATTATTATTAACATTCTCCAAGTGATCATCAATATTATGAAAGACATGAGAAGTAGAAATAACAAACATCAATCACACATATGATATACACAGAGACAGATATTCACGAGGAAACCCATAAAGGGAGAAAACCTCTTCTTCTTCGAATGATAGCATGTATTTTAAGTTATGTACATCATCTTTCCTTGAGCACCAACTCAAAATGAGGCTACGACCTCTTTTTTAAAAAGTTGCAACCTTTTGAGAGCACCAACTCTCTAGTTTCTCTAGCACCTACTAGAAGGAAGCACCAACTCCTTGAGTGTTACAACACCAACTGGATGGAAACACCAACATATAGTCACACAAGAACCAATATGTATAACATAGAACAATGGTTCTCCCTTTCACCACCCTACCACCCTGGTTTTTCTGGCTGGAACCAGATGGAAGCTACAACTCCCTGTGTTCAAGCACCCACTTGAAACTCCGAGGAGAACAATCCTCCCTAGAACCACCCTACCACTCTAGTTTTTCTGGATGCAACCATATGGAAGCTACAACTCCCTGTGTTCAAGAACCCACTTGAAACTCATAGGACAACTATCCTCCCTCACACCCCCCTACCACCCTAAGATATAAATCTTTGCTTTATAAAATTTATTACAGTGATACTGAATTTATCAATGGCTTACTAGTCTCATCACTGTTCTACTACACTTCTCTGGTCTCCCTGGATCACTGTGTTCGTTATCACATCTTCTTGTGCTTAAGTTCTCATACAATCTTTTGCGTTCACCATTTCTTCTCTGTCTAGCTTATGTTCTTCATCTCTGCATCTTTTCGGCTCTATTTCTTCTATCTTATTGATCACATACAATTCAACTTATTTTACTGAGAAACAACCACCTCTCTTTGTCATGTCATTTTTCTTTTATTCCTACTCTCATTATTTGTTACACTTCGCATCTCCAACGCTCAAGTCAGGAATATCAACATTATCCATTACACTCTACATCGTGATTCCAATGCTCAGGAACAATGATTCAACCGCTCAGGAACAATGATTTAGTTAGTGTAACTGAATCGTAACTGATCAAGAAATCATGAAGTGAAACAACAACCCTTCGATCAAATTATGTTTGATCAACTCCGTTGGATTATACATGCAGAGGCCCTTATGACTTTTCAATGTGTAACCTTTGATGTAGAGCCTAACAGCACTAGCTCATTCCCCTATCTTCCACTGATGTGACCTTGGGGGATGATATCATGTGACCATGCGAATGTAGGTGCGACCAAAGGTGGTTTGAGGTGAAACTGCATTTTGCCCCACAATTTACCTCGAGCCTCCATGGGTCCTTTCTCCAAAACCATGGTTTCAATTGCGGCTCGCCCTTGACTTTTTAAAGTTCGCGCACCTTCAATCCCATTAATGTGACGGGACCATCGATCTCATGATCTTAATGGTGCTCCTGAATGGACGGTTCTGATCTATCCTCTTCATACTTCAATACTTCACGACTCGCGATGTCGAAAGTTAGAGCACTTCCTTTCTGTTAGCACTCTGTAATTTTCCCAAGGCTGTGAGGCAGTCACAGAGGCAACATCAAAACCACTTCGAGTCTTGGATCTAGCCCTCCAAGACTCGGAGAGGGATCTCTCTGTATGATATAGCTTTGTTTGAAAAGAATATTAGGCTAGCTATGCAGAATAGGGTTATGTTCTTGGGGTTTTCTGGTTGAGACAACAAAAGAAGACCATTGGGCTATGGGGTCTTTGACAAGTTTGGAACCGAACATAGGTCTATGAGGTATTTCCACAGGGAAAGATAATGCGGACGTTTGATTCTTTAGAAATAAAGTGATGTAAAAGATGAATAGATGAGATAATCAACTACAACAAAAAAGCATCCAAGAATTTCTTCATTGTAGTATCAGAGGAAAACATTAAGATTCTCAAAAGCATTGCACAGAGTATCAGGGATAAATTTTTCATTGAATCTCCTTTCGAAAATTAGAAAGAGATAAACATAATGAAGAATGATTATAATCATATTCAACGAAGCAAGAAAACTTCACCAATCATCTACACACAGGAATCCTGTGGAAAAGTCCCTTTGTATTCCTGGTGAATTAGAAAAATGTTACAGGGAATAGCCTCCATGGGCCTGAGATCAACAACCTTTACATTAAAAATAATCTCTGAATAAATAGGGGAGATCCCCCAACAAGTTTCGAGAGTCGGTTTTAACCGCCTCGGCCGAAAATAGCCACACATCCCACCAAATCTGGAATTGTCCGCCATGAAAGACGGACCAGTTTTCTGCGAAAAAGGGGTCTGAACAGACGTTTGTTTCTCTTCAAAAATGACACCTGGGAACAAAATGAAGGCGTTTATTGGAGACGGGCATGTGCTGGGAAAAAACCTCCTTCGGTTTCGCCAAATTCATCTGTAGATGGCCGTAACAGCTCCTGCAAGATCGAGACTGTAACAGAAAAACCGAAAATCCGAAAAAAGGGCCTCGAAGATGGCTTCAATTATCCCTTCTCATGGAACCTGTGAAAAAACTGAGAGAGGTTTTGTTTCTTCATCCCGTTACGGAGAAAAAACTCTCTCTGTTTTTCAAAATTTGAATTATTCTGCCCGGAAAATGCTTTGAAAGTTGTCTGGTCAAAATGTTGCGAAAGTGGTTTTTTCAAGGGCAGAGTGGTATTTCGAACTCCCCCTGAGGTGGTAAGCGGTTTTTTTTGGGGGGGGGGAGGGTCCGATGGAATAGGGAGTCGACACCTGTCCGAGGGGTGGTATTGGAAAACTACCATTCCGAACCCCCCCCTCTCGTTAAACTCCGGATGGTGAGGGGGGGTCTGTAATTTTTAATAGCCGTTCATTTGTTTGACGTGAACTTGGATGGGACATGTTGTACGAATGATGTGTGTGGGGTAGACTTAGGATAGTTTAGTTTGTATCTTTTATTTTTTTTTGTTTTTTATGTTTTAATTAATTATTATATTTTTTATTTTGATTTTAGTTTCGTTTGGTTTTTGTTTTAATGTATTTTGTTTTATGTTTTATGTTTTTTATATATATATTTTTTTATATTTTTAATTTGTTTTATTACTTTTTTGTTATATATTTTATTATGTTTTGTTTTGTTTTTATAATTTGTTTTGTTTTTTATTTAACATTAAATTAACAAAACAATATCCTAGTTACTTAAACTAACTTATTTATTAATTAACTAATTAATTATTAACTAATCCAGCCTATTAAACTAACTATATTATTAATTAGTCTAACATAACTATTAACTAATATAATCATTTGTTTATTATCCTAAGTGGATTTATTCGGAGAGGGGTAAGATTGGTGAAGGGGTGAAGGAATGAAGGGTGAGGGATTGACATGTGCAGCGTGGATGAAGGATGTAGCATGGAGCGGAGGAGGCCTGATGCAATGGATGGGTGACACATTGTGACAGGGCCTGCCAAAGAAAAATGCCTCATTCTGGACCCCCCCCCCCCATCGTTAAAGGTAGAATGATCGGGGGGGTCCGGAATCGCCTGTAGACCGTCCATCTGCATGCCTCCATGACAACCGTAGATCTGTGCGCACTTTTTAATCACCATTCCAGACCCCCCCCCCCCAACCGTTAAAAGCAAAACAGTTGAGGGGTTCTGGAATTCACTGTCAGTCGTTGATCTATGCGCCGCTAGATCGACCGTCAATCTAAGCGTGTTCTTTATTCTCCAGGTGCGAATACAGTATATAAGGCAAAACTTAGGCTTAATGAATTTTTGAGGGTTTGATGCACTACTTCCCTTCAAAATAATTTGCAGAGATGAAATATTATTTGCAAACCTATACACCCAGAGTGAAAAAATTCCAGTCAACAGATGACCCTATGAATTATAGGGTTATAACACTTTCTTCAAGGTATGAACTTACGAACTCTAAATTTTTTTATGCCAGATCAATGGTCCATGACCTTCCTCGATCAACGACTGTGATCACCTTCGTGAACTCAGACTTCGCAATTTTCCGCTTCTCCTATCTCTTATTTCACGATTTGCAAATCAACGTAATACTGATCTCTCACCACATGTCTTGCCTCAATGGACAACCATGATTCCTTCCCACTTCGATAATTTTCACTTTGCAATGTTGGAAGTTAGCACTTCCTTTCTTTCATTTCTTGATTCCTGATTCTCTTCTCTCGTCCGATCGATGACCCACGACTTTCCTCGATCCAATGGTCCATATCTTCACAGTGCTTGATCCGATGACCACTGTCGCTCCTCCTCCTGAGCTTACAATTTCTTCTGACTTAGAAGATTTTCTAGGTATTCAAAGGCTTTGACCTTTGTTCCTCCTAATATTCTGTCCATTGGACCTCGTCTGAACTTCTGGAAAGCATTGTCCCTTCTGAGCTTTCTCGCCAACGTAATGGTAAATCCGCTATCTCTTCTGAGATTTTGAATTCGTTCATATTCTCAAAGGTTTTTGATCCTTTGGACCTCAAGTGCCTTTCTACAACACTCATGGAAGTCATGTTCTTGTCCTCCTGAGCTTGTAGAAAGAAATTCTCGATGCTATCATCGTTGTTTTCCTGTTTTCCATCATTGCTTCCAATATGTCATCATTGTTGTTGTTCTTTCCATCAGTGGAAAGCACACTCTTCCTGAAAATATGCCAACAATATACCCCTTTGGCATTGATGGAAACCCTAAAAGGATGCACTATTTTAATTAGACCTCGAACTATAGCATCCAGAACACACCTTTTCTCCCCCTTTAACATCAATGTCAAAGAAAACTGAGAGTGACTCTGTTCTCCCCCTCATCAGGGATACAATAAGCATTCTCCCCCTTATTAGATATACTATGAGCAATCTCCCCCTGATCAGATATATTGTTTTAACTTGATAACAGGGTCACTCCCAACTTATGGTGTAGATACTCAAACTGAGCTATTGCAAGCATTTTAGTGAAGATATCAACTATCTTTTTTGTGGAAGGAATATAATTCAGTTTAACAACTCTGTTTGTAACCTACTCTTTGAGAAAATCATAATTTATTGGTATATGCTTATTCTTTGCATGTAGAACATGATTCTTGGATACAATAATGGCACTGGTGTTATCACAGTGAAGTGGAATTGGATCAGTATAAGTTATCTTCAAATCTGCAAGAGTTTGTATCATCCACAAGATCTGAGTGCAGCAAGTAGAAACGAAAATTTACTTTTCCCCTGTAGTTGATAATGAAATAGATCCCTACTTCTTACTAAGCCATGCTACTAATGAATCACCTAGGAAGAATGAACCTCCACTCGTGCTCTTTCTCTCATCCAAATAGTTTTCCCAATCATCATATGAATATGCAGTTAATTGAAAATTTTGATTTCTAGGATACCAGAGACCATAAGTCATTGTACCCTTCAAATATTTGAATATCCTTTTGACAGCTTCTAAATGACTTTGTTTAGGAACAGACTGATAATGACCTACCATTCCAACAACTTGCATTATATCAGGACGGGATGTTGTGATGTACAAAATATTGCCTATCATTGATCGATATGTTCTTTGATCAAGATCGGGTGAAATATCATATTTACTAAGCTTGAAACCAACCACCATAGGTGTGCTCACAGGTGTATAATCTTCCATCTAAAACCTCTTTAACATCTTTTTCAAATAATTTTCTTGAGAGATAAATAGCCCTGCAGAACTTTGATTGATTTGTAAACCAAGAAAATATGACAGTTCTCCTATCAAGGGCATCTCAAACTCAGTTTGCATAGAATTAGCAAACAACTGAACTGAAGGGTCATTGGTACATCCAAAAATAATGTCATCTACATAAACCAAAACAACTAATAAATCATCACCTTCAGACTTAATGTATAGATTATTTTCAACGGTACCTTTCTTGAACCCTTTGTCTCGTATAAATTTGTCCAGTCTATAATACCAGGCTTATGGTGCTTGTTTCAGTCCATATAATTCATTTTTCAACTTACAGACATAGTCAGGATTATTTGTCAGTGAAAATACTTCAGGTTTCTCCACATAT
Organism: Picea sitchensis; assembly: GCA_010110895.2. Lineage (NCBI taxonomy): Eukaryota > Viridiplantae > Streptophyta > Pinopsida > Pinales > Pinaceae > Picea > Picea sitchensis. The sequence continues at coordinate 144,093 of SNQJ01S0011866.1, read as the reverse complement.
ACATCTTCTTCTAGATATCCATTAAGAAACGTTGACTTAACATCCATCTGATATACTTTAAATTTCTTATGACATGTATAGGCAAGAAATATTCTGATGGATTCCAATCTTTCCACTAGTGCAAAGGTTTCATCAAAATCATATCCTTCAACTTGTGCATACCCCTTATAGACCAATATGGATTTATTCCTAATAATTTGTCCTTTTTCATTCATTTTATTCTTAAACTCCCATTTGGTGCCAGTTACATTCTTATATGCAGGTCTAGGAACACGCTCCCAAGTATTGTTCTTCTCAATTTGATCCAGTTCCCCATTCATTGATTTTAACCAATTTACATCTTTACTGGATTCATTAAAGTTCTTTGGTTCCACCATGGATATGAAGTCTATATGTGATTTCTCAGTGTCTTTGATTATCCCTCTCCTGGTTTGTACACGTTTGTCTTTCTCACCAATTATCTGACTTGCAGGATGATTCTTTTTAGTAATTCTGGAGGGAGGATTTGATGGTTTCTATTGATTTTAGTCTGCCTAAGTATTTTTATCTTCATCTAAATTTAAGTCTTCTCTTTCTAATTCCTATACCTTTTCATCTTCAACTTCAACTCTATTCTATGTTGTTGATTCAACATTGCTTAGATCTCATACCTGGATTTCTTCATCAACTTTTATGTCAATACAATCAACCAATTTACGCAGGCTCTTATTATAGCATCTGTATCCTTTATTGTTTGTATCATACCCTAAGAAGATACCTTCATCATCCCTGTCATCATATTTGCCAAGATTTTCATCATTGTTCTTGATATAACACTTACTCCCAAAGACTTTAAAATGATTGATTGAAGAAGATCTTCCAAACCATAGTTCATAAGGAGTCTTGTCACTTTGTGGCCTGAGATGAGATTTGTTAAGAATATGTACAACTGTATGAATTTCTTCTACCCAATATGTTTGGGCAATATTCCTTTCATTCAACATTGATCTTTCCATCTGTTGAACTGATCTATTATGTCTCTCAACTAATACATTTTGTTGTTGAGTCCTTGGAATAGTATACTCTATTTTGATCCCATGTTTGTCAAAAAACTCTTTGAAATCCCTTGAACTAAACTCTCCTCCTCTATTAGACCTTACTTCTTTCAATATTTTTCCTGTTTGATTGTCAATCAGAGCCTGAAACACTTGAATTTTTCAAATGATTCATATTTTTCTTTCAGAAAGGAAACCCATGTAAGTCTAGAATAATCATCAATAATCAACATGAATTAATTTTATTTTCCTGTACCTTCCTTCCTTGATGGTCCACATATATCCATATGTACTAACTGAAAAGGTTTCTCTGTTGATGCAAATTTCTTAGATTTAAACTATGTCCAAGTGATCTTTCCTATTTGGTAAGGTTTGCATACAAAATCATATGGCTTTGATATTTTTTGAAGATCTTTTACTGCCCCACTATTTCTAATTTTTATTAGATGATCAAAATTTATCTGTCCAAGTCTCCTATGCCATAATCATCTTTCATCATACTTGATGATGTGACATTATTTTTTTTCTTCTTTCAAAACATCGACATTGTTTTTTGTTCTTATGCCTTTTGCAATCAACTATCCTGAATTCACAGATTGTATTTTACAATCTTTAGAAGTGAAAACAACTTTACATCCTCTGTCACAAACTTGACTGACACTAAGAATATTATGTTTCAGACCATCTACAAACAACACATCTTGAGATTTCCCTTTGCCATTACTTAGACTTACCATTCCTTTACCTTTGATTTTTCCTGGTGCATCATTTTCAAAGGTTACATTTCCTGATTTTCTTTCGCTTAGAGACATAAACTTACTTTTGTCTCCAGTCATGTGTTTGGAAAATCCATTGTCAATATACCAAGGGTTCTTTTGTCTTTGAGTTGAAAGTGCTAGACCACATTTTTCACTATCTTTCTTTTTCCATGTGCTAGAATTTATAACTAAGGGTTTTATCCTTGGATCTGCTTTGTAATTCTTCTTATGGTAGTTTGCAGCTTTGTGGCCGAAGTTATGATATTTATAGCATTCGAGCTCATTGTTCAATAGGTCAAAGTCATTGGTGCAACTTTGTCTACTCATTGGTTGTTTAGTTCTATGTTGTAAAGATTTTTTATTTCTTGATCTCCTCAGTTGCATGTCCCTAAACGTAATTTGACAATTTGCAATCTTATGACCAAAATTAGAGCAGTAAAAACAATAACCATGGAAGAAATTTTGGTACCTTAAGCATGGCCTTCTTCTTGGAATTTGTTGCTCCATCTTCTGATATATTTGTTTTTTATCAGGGATCATCTTGTTTTTATTAGATTTTGGGGGCAGATTACTCACATGGTTTGATTGTCTTCTTGAACAACTTACATAGCCTAAACCAATATTCAAGAAAGGAGATCTCAGTTTGCTAAGAATGTCATTTAGTTCTGCTGAGGCTTTAATGCTTGGAAGATTTTCGAGATACAATTATTTAAACTTCTGCATCTCTTTTTTTTATTTTACTACCTCTTCTTCCAAGGCTTCACATCTTGAATTCTTCTCTAATAATTGTTGTTTCAGAGTGTGCTTTATTTTATTTTCCTCTTCTAACTCCGCTTTTAGCAGGGAAAATTCTTCATCAGGTTTTTTACCATTCTTTTCAAACTGCATCAACAACTATTTTTTTTTTCTCTTCTTAAGTCTGAGTCTATCAATCTCTTCTAAAGCACCGTTTAGTTCACCTGCCATATCAATGACAACTTTTTCATCATTAACATCACTTCTTGTTCTTTTATTATCATAATCCTCTTTGGCCATAAGCATAAATTCATTAACCTTTTCTTCACAGGAAGAGTCATTATGTGTGTCTTATGAAGAGTCACCATTGTTTACACATAAACTTTTATTTTTACCAAATCTCTTGGATTTGTAATTATCTTCACCTTCATAGTTCTGGTCCTTCTTCTTATTTGGAAACTTAGATGAAAAGTGACCTATCTTTCCATAGTTAAAACATTTGAAGGGAAGCTTGCCTTTGTATTTTCCTCATCCTTTCTTTAACCTTCTCACAATTTTTTCCTCATTATCTTCTAATTATGAATCAGTATTCTTTTCTTCTTTAAAAGATGCTTCTCTGGTGGTGGATTTATCTTTGCTAATCCTTATTTCATAAGTAGTTAGAGTTCCTAGGACTTGATCAATAGACATAGTTTTAAGATCATTCAGTTCTTCTATTGCAGAAAAATTTGGATTAAATCTATCAAGCAAAGATCTTAAAATCTTTTGAACTAAAAATGCATCGTAATCTTCTCACCAAGACCCTTCATGGAATTCACAATCTCCTCAAATCTTAATAAATATTTACTAACTGTTTCATCCTCATTCATATTTAGTTGTTCAAATTTCAATCTATGTGTCTGAAGTTTGGCATCTTTTACTTTCTCATCTCCTTCATAACTGCTAATAAGTTTATCCCACATTTCTTTGGTAGATTCAAGTTGCATGACCTTTAAAAATTCAACTTCAGAAAGCCCACTCAAGATAGCATTCATTTCCTTTTCATTAAATCTAAATTCTAACTTATCATCTTTGGAAGCTAACACAACAGGTTTTGTATATCCAGTCTCTACAACATCCCAAACATCAACACCTAAGGCCATGATGTATGTTCTCATTCTAACCTTCTAGAAGAAAAATTTGTTCCATCAAACATAGGAGGCTTATTGGTTGAAGTTCCTTCATGGCTTGTCATGTTTAATCTTACTGATCTACCTTTAAATAAAAGGAACCCGCTCTGATACCAATTGTTGGAATTACTAAGAAAGTTGAG